>OY755043.1:95007844-95317772 GCA_963576565.1 Aspidapion aeneum
ACAGACAGACAGACAGACAGACAGACAGACAGACAGACAGACAGACAGACAGACAGACAGACAGACAGACAGACAGACAGACAGACAGACAGACAGACAGACAGACAGACAGACAGACAGACAGACAGACAGACAGACAGACAGACAGACAGACAGACAGACAGACAGACAGACAGACAGACAGACAGACAGACAGACAGACAGACAGACAGACAGACAGACAGACAGACAGACAGACAGACAGACAGACAGACAGACAGACAGACAGACAGACAGACAGACAGACAGACAGACAGACAGACAGACAGACAGACAGACAGACAGACAGACAGACAGACAGACAGACAGACAGACAGACAGACAGACAGACAGACAGACAGACAGACAGACAGACAGACAGACAGACAGACAGACAGACAGACAGACAGACAGACAGACAGACAGACAGACAGACAGACAGACAGACAGACAGACAGACAGACAGACAGACAGACAGACAGACAGACAGACAGACAGACAGACAGACAGACAGACAGACAGACAGACAGACAGACAGACAGACAGACAGACAGACAGACAGACAGACAGACAGACAGACAGACAGACAGACAGACAGACAGACAGACAGACAGACAGACAGACAGACAGACAGACAGACAGACAGACAGACAGACAGACAGACAGACAGACAGACAGACAGACAGACAGACAGACAGACAGACAGACAGACAGACAGACAGACAGACAGACAGACAGACAGACAGACAGACAGACAGACAGACAGACAGACAGACAGACAGACAGACAGACAGACAGACAGACAGACAGACAGACAGACAGACAGACAGACAGACAGACAGACAGACAGACAGACAGACAGACAGACAGACAGACAGACAGACAGACAGACAGACAGACAGACAGACAGACAGACAGACAGACAGACAGACAGACAGACAGACAGACAGACAGACAGACAGACAGACAGACAGAGAGACAGAAAAAGACGTTTCAAACAAAAAAACACCTAAATGAACCTCCCTACGATTTTGACCAAAATGCGCATAATTAACTTCCACCGGTTAGAAGTGCGCACAAAAAAGTGATTTTTTAAGCATGAAGACGAGGTCCAAATTATGCGCACTATAGCGGAAAAGATTTTACGACCTCAGTGAGGGAGGTGAGGGGATGGGTGGAGACAAGGCCCCCGGGGGGGTCCAATAGGTTTTTTTTTAAGTATCAAATAAAAAAAATTTTCATGTTTTAAAATAGACGTTTTTTCTTAATATCTTGTAAAGTAGCGTTTTAATTAAAAAATTTTAAGAGATAAAAATTGTGAAAAAATAGGTTACCTTTCGATCTGTTAAAATTTTATTGTGATATTAATATTATTTAAACAGTTATGATCAATTTAATTAAAATAGTAACAATTTTAATTGGGCTATTATGTCATTATCTCCTAAAATTAGAGTCCAGCAAAAATTTTTATATGATAAGAATTGTCAACGCATTCTTGATTAATCGATTGAAATAATTATTTTTGTAATAGCCTTATTAGTTTAGAAGCTACACCCATTTGTAACTGATTAGACATCTACCCCACTTGACAAAATGTTTTTTATTTGTTTTATTATGTAAATATCTCCAAAAATTAAACTTTTCCAAAAAATTTTATATGATAAAATTTGTTTGGATATGTTTGTTGAATCGATGGAATGAATTATTTTTGTAATAGCTTTATTAGTTTGGAGAGTACACTTATTTTAATTGAATAATTTACTATCTATTCTCCAAGTAAATATGTGTTTTATCAGTTTTATTATGTGAATAGGTGTGCAATTGAGTATTCAAATTTGTTATAGCTTAATCATAAGTATAAAAATATAAAAACAAATAGTATTCTATAAAATGTGTTTTATTTAAACTTTATTTAAGAAAAATATATTTATATCTAAATCATTTTAAAATACAAAATTCAAAACATTTATTTTCATTTAAATCATTAAAATACATTCAAAAATATTATAAATAAAATTACATTGGAATTAACCCCTTGTTACCATTTAGAATATTATAGGAAATTAGGGAATCATGAATAAGTAAAGCATACACTTTTACATCATTTGGAAATTTAGATTTTCTGGTGTTAAATTCCAATTTAATATCCACTGTTGATGAGGTTGTTGAATCTTGTTGATGCGAAGTATCAATAACAATTAATGGGTTTTGAATAAAACTATTTAAATCAAGCATTGGTTCATTACATGTTTTTCCATAGTAACTGCTTTGAAAATTTTGATATGCATAGTAGGCAGGACCGCATAATCTTTTTGAAAAATCGAGACTCCACCGCTCATAGGGGAAAACTATCGAATTAATATATAATCTAATATCAGCCAAATCAGCAGAGATAAATTCTGTGGCATCTTAGTCTCTGGCATTGCAATTTTCAGTCTTTTGAAATCCAATAATAATGTATCGTGGTTTTTCCAAATTCGTACTACTTCTTACTGCCCACGTATCAGAAGCTGTGCTCCGAAGAAGAGGCAGTTCATATAGGTCCCACATGCGATAGGCAGCTTTGATATTAACATTATTACCACCCTTATTAATTTTAGATAAAATTTTAATCCTTTGACGATCCTCTGGAATTATGTGCCGGATCTTCCATTCGATTTTATCTATGGAGATTTCCGCATCAACTTCACCAATATAACAATTATTGAAGGTGTGAGCTATTACGAGAATCAGTTCTTGTTTTTGATTAAAAATGCCCCTTCTATAGTCCTCTGCAAATCCCATCAAGTATTTTAATGGGAGTCTTCCACTAAATACATGACTTGTTTTGTCCAATATGCATTGATTGGCTTCTGTTAAACTCTAACCGTATGTTGAAAGAAGTATTTCTTGACTACTTCCAAATGAAACAATGGTTTTTAGTGCTGAAGTAATTCCTGGTTTTCGAACAACCCAAAATTGTTCACCACCCATTTCATACCGAATTTCTTCGAATAAAAAAGCAAGAGCATTTTTTGATAAGTAGCATCTTTTAGATGCATCACTTGGTGTAAACTTTCCTTCTATATAAATATAACTTTCGGAAACATACAAAATTAGATCTTGAAATTGAATTGGGATACGAATTTCATCTGAGTTTTTAAAAGATGGTGTTCTATAGGGTTTATAACTATGCTCTTCCAGACTTATAATTGAATTCTCAAAAATTGGTTCATTAAATGCTTCTAACTTTTCACTAGTTGAAATCATTTTAAACAGTTTTTTTTTTAAATGTAAACCAAGTGATTTCAAAAACACTTTTTCTTCTGTGGACAATTTAGATCTTTCTCTTGACAAGTCTTTAACATGAATGGTTTTTCTACTGCTTCTGCATCGGTTTTTATTTGGAATATAAGTCTTAACATCTTTTTTTTGCGACACTGGATAGCTGTGATGATGATAACAATAACCCATTTTCGTTATAACCTTTTAAGCTCTAATTTAACAATTATTTTTTCTCCTTGAAAATTAATGAGCTTTCCTCTATCATCCACGATCCTTAGTGTAATGTTGTCGATAAACTGACGACGCTCTGGTTGAATTGGCATATAAATGATATTTGTTGGTTCTTTAGTTAGCTTATACCCAGGTTCCACATCAATGTCAAATTCATAAATAGAGTGCGCCTGTTCTGAATTTAAATATGCACCGGTTGTTATATTGCAATCTACTCTTATAATGCGAACTTTTGTAATATCAACTATTGTTGAAGATTAATGAATCTCATTGGGCTTTAGTCGCTCTTCATTTGCAAATCCCAACAACTGTCCAATTGAGTTGTAGTGCTTAAAGTGAAGTAGATACTTTGACTTAATTTCGCATTTCAAAGTGCTATTGTTTGCACGTAAGCTAAAAATATTTTCATCTAGATTTTTTGCACTTTTTTGAAGAGCTTTAAGCATTGCATCATGTACTTGGGTTATTTCATATGCACCAAGAGGTATTTTTAACATTACTGGCCCTCCCCAGTTTGGCTTACTAAATCCAAACTAATTGTTAGTTTCATCTATGTTAAAAATTGAATTATATGAATAAAATCCTATAAGATCCAGTCCATATTTTTCTCTGTTGTTTGTCTCTATAGGAGGATAGAAGTTGGCACTTAAAATACTTGAATAACCACTTAATGTAAAAGTATAAGACATTTTTTTTACTGTGTCCTACAACAACTGGATTTAATGTCACAATCTACAATTTCCTCAGATTTAGACACTTTTGAGCCGTTTGCATTACATATACAACAAAATATTTTTTTTGGTGGTGGACCATCAATTTCATCGTTAGAGTTGTTTGTAGAGTAATGGTCGTAGCAATACTGATATTTTAAAATATCAATGTCTTCTTTAACTTCTTCTGGCAACTTCTCCCACACCAAAGCTATTTCGTTTGGTGCACATGCTATCATTACTTCTTTAGGTAAACCACATAGTTCGTCACTCGTCATCGGTAGCAAACTTTTTGCATTGCTAAATGCTTTTATTGATTTATACATTTTTTTTAGTTTTGCATACTCACTTTCGGAATTATTTCGATTAATTTTTTAAAATTACTACAAAAATAAGTTATTTTTTAAGAGAAACTGTAGACACAGCGGACCACAATATACTGTATTAAATTTTTGTTGGTTTTTATATGTATACCAAATTTCTGTGGCATAATTACATCCTTTATACATGTATTCTATGAATTCCAAAGGTGGGGGTAAGTTTCCAAAACTATCATAATAAATTACTTTTCTAGCTTTCTTTCTGTAGGTGACCCAATGTGTTCCTGGTCCATTTACACTATCTAAGTTTATGATGGCCGATTCAGTTTTGCGAGGTCCACTTTTAGGAAGACTATCTCTCATAAATACACCAACGAAATTTGCAATTTGATATTGTTTTGCATATCTTTCCAAATCAATATTTGATAATGCCCTTGCTGGTAAGGGCTTTACTAGTTTTTTGGATTTGTTAAATAAAGTCCTAACCCAGTTCGATACGGTTTTAAGTATAAACCTCCCACTTTTTTACTTTCTACAAGTATTTGAGAGTTTTTAACACCAGCAACACTATTTTTAAGATGATTAACGGTTTTTATTGCTTTAATTATACCAGCAGCGCCACCCGCTAATGATCCTAGGGCGGATAACCCCGCAAAAATTGGTATAAGAGGTAAAATACCCCCCATTTTAGGAATGGGAATTACTCTTGGGGTTTTAATCTTCTTTTTTCCACCAGAAGCTTTTAAATGCTTACGCGCTGCGATCAAAGCAATTTTTGAAATTTTTGAAATATCTTGAAATTTCCCCTTATTTTGATTCAAGATCGATTTAATTTTTGTTTAAACGTTTCGACATATCGCAGACCCAAAAGCCACCTTTCGGGTTTTCGATTTTATCTTTTTTAACCCCATTCCAAATCTTCGCTTAACTTTCATTGAATTTGTAACAAAGTAAGCAGCAGCCTTCTCTTTTATTCCAGCGTCTTTTGATTTAACAACTTGCCACGCACTTTCTTCTAGTTCGCGATCAAATTTGTGTCTTTTTTCTAAATTATCCAAATTAATAGAGTAACTAATATCGTGTTTTTTGCAGGCTCTATCTAGTGCATTTATTCTAGGATCACCTCTCGCTAATCTTGCCTTTAGTTTAGTTCCAGGACCACAATATTGATAACCCGGGATGTGTAATTCTACAGGAAGTTTATTTAAAAGTGAATTAAATACTTTTTTAGCCCCTTTTTTACTGAACTTTTTCTGTTGATAGATGACATCAAACTGATTGTAATATAAATACAAGTCAGCTTAAATACTAAAAGATAGTTCATATAAAAATGCGCACAGTGCAGCAACAAGACAGAATATCAATTATAAATTGGGATGAAAAGACGGGTTGTGGTATTACATATCAACGTCATGGATCTTTACTACCCAATTCCATACGTCGATTAATAATTGGGCCATCAAATTGTGGTAAAACCAATGTGCTTATCACTCTTATTACACACCCACTAGGATTAAAATTTGAAAATGTATATATATATTCCAAATCATTGTTTCAATCAAAATATGAATTTTTAAAGCAAATTTTATCGCCAATTGAGGGGCTTGGATACTACACATTTAATAATACATCCTGCATTATACCACCATCTGAGGCAAAACCAAATTCGATATTTATTTTCGATAATGTAATTTGCGATGGTCAGAGTGTAATAAAATCATACTACAGTATGGGGAGGCATAAAAATATAGATTGTTTTTACCTAGCACAGACTTACTTTAGAGTACAAAACAGCTAGTTCGAGATAATTCAAATTTCATAATAGTATTTAAACAAGATGAAATGAATCTGCGACATATTTTTTCAGATCACGTTTCTCCAGACTTTACTTTTACTAAGTTTCAAGAAATCTGTGGAAAATGTTGGGACGATAAATATGGTTTTCTAGTTATTGTTAAAGATGCAGATTTAAACAATGGCAGATATAGAAAAGGATTTGATAGTTACATATATGTTTAATAAATGTGTAGCAACAACTTTAGTTGCTTTTAGAACGAACAACTGCAAACATCTTATTTGTAAATATGTCAAATTCGATCGATCGATCGATCGATTTAAAACGTGATCTTGTTGCTATGACTGATGCAGTAAGAACAAAATTTAGATTTTAAAAAAATGAAGAGTCGCAAAATCAAACAAATCTTGAGAAATTTTATGAACCCATCTCAAAACCATTATCAAAAATTTCAGAAATTTTAAAAATGCAGTAATTATAAAAAGGACAAGTAGTAATATAGCAACACCTTTGATAGCTGTGGAAGCAAAAAAAGCAAAGAGAGTTGCAGCCAATGTTATGGTTGATGATTCGGAAGATGGTGATGGTGGAAATAAATCTCATCATGGATCTTACCTCTCAGCTTCACCACCCTTGCCGGATACACCAATATCTTCATACTCTAATCAAAGTCAAAAATCATTTAATGCAGATGCAAGTTCTCATTTATCACCTAAAAAGAGTGTCAACAATGAAGCTATGGATGAATCACTGAGACAAGATATAGGGGAAGATTTAAATTCTATATCTACAATCTATATGGAGGGGCTTAAATCAAACCCATCTATCCATGACACCATATATGGTGTTAGGTACAATTCCAACAATGATAATTTTCAGATAGGTAATGCTACAATAAAATTTCCAGATAAACTAATAACTCTTTGGCGTAAAAAAAAATATGATTGGGGCATTTTCTGCTCATCGTGATTTATCCGATTTGTTATTTTTTAAAAAACCAAGTTTGTCAAACATTGGTGACATTAGCCCAAAAGCATTCAGCGATTATAAGCAAATACTTAATTTGTCAAATGCCTATTACAATGAATATAATAAAATATATGGGGTAAATACCAGCCGATCTGTAAAATTTACAAATTTTATAAAACCACTTCTAACACCGAAACATGGTAGAAGTAAAGAAGGTTCTGGTATTACCAGAAATAAAATTTCAAATCTCAAAAAATTCAATAATAATAAAGTAAACTATGTATATTGGAATACTGCTAAAGAATTAGTTAGTCGCTTGCGATTATTATGGAGCTCAAAAATGGCTGGGCATACTGGTCATGATGGTGAAATTTTGTCTGTAATTGGAGACTTAGGAGAAGAAGGGGTTATATATTAGGACTCACTTTTTGATTGTAGCATATATTGTTCAGTTACTATCTAACATGGGAGGTGTAAAGAACACGATTGACAAGTTTGGTCGTATAAAAAAAACTTCCAAAATTACATATATAAAAGGATTGAAGGGTAATGGTTTTAAGTTGACCGCTAAAAATGATTTCGACATTGAGAACAAACGTTTATGTAATATAGCAGATGCTGTAGATCATAAAGACGCTATCAATCTAGAATTTCTGGAAAATCGTATAAACAAACTAGTTGAAGAACTAAAGCTAGCTATAGCAGAATCTGTTGATGCAGTAAGAACCAATTTAGAAAAAATAAAAACGCACCAATCGACAAGTGGTAAACCATTGTTAAATTTACATGGGAGATTGAGTGCCATAGAAAGAAAAGTTTTGAAACATCAGCCACTTGAATCCGCTTTGTAACCAATAATTTGGTCAGATGGATGCATAGAATATCATACACCCATTTGAAAAGAAAAATAAAGTATTTATTTTAACGATGGCTAGTGAGCAAAAAGTTCAAGTGGTTAATGAGCTATATAAACCTGCAAGGAAAAATTTCCTGCGAAGAAAAACCTTAATAAAAGGTTTTAAGGATCTATGGCAGATTGATTTAGCTGAAATACAACAATTATCAAAATATAATTTGGGGTATAGATACATTTTAGTATGCATAAATTGCTTTTCTAAATTTGTCTGGGCTAGACCAATAAAAAATAAAACAGGACTTGAAATATGTGCAGCAATGCGGGATGTTTTTAAGCAAGCTGGTTATTACCCCCATAACATACAATCTGATCAAGGAACGGAATTTTTTAATAAACACTTCCAAGCACTTATGAAAAAGAAGTCTGTAAATCACTACCACACATATAGTGTAAAGAAGGCAGCCATTGTGGAAAGAGTAATCAAAACTTTAAAAACAAATCTTTATTAAGAATTCTCTACATTAGGAAGCTATAAGTGGTTTCATATTTTACAGGATGTTGTTGATAAATATAATAAAACAATTCACACAACTATTAAAATGAGATCAATTGATGTGAAACCCACCACTAGAATTACCGCATTTGAAAATATAAAAATTGTACCTAAAAAAATTAAATTCAAAGTAGGAGACGTAGTTCGTATAAGCAAATATAAGTCAATTTTTGAAAAAGGGTACAGACCATCGTGGTCAGCGGAACAATTTAAAATTTTAAAAGTAAATATAACGAATCCACCCACTTATGAAATAGAAAGTTATGACGGAGAACCTATACTTGGTGCTTTTTATGAAATGGAGCTACAGAAAACCAGCGTGCCATCAATATATTTAGTGGAGAAAATTATTAAGAAAAGGAAGTGTAATAAACTGGAGCAATACTTTGTTAAGTGGTTAGGTTTTACAGATAGACATAATTCATGGATAAATAAATCGGATATCGTTTAAAAAATATTTGAATTTTAATATATTTTTTAAAATTCACATCAAATGAAAATCAATATAGGTTTTTTACACTTCCTTAATTTTTATAATATATTTATTTTGTGTTTTATACTAATATTGTTACTTTATTATAAAATTTTGTAAAAAAATAAGATAAAAATAATATTGCAATAAAACAAATCCAATTAAAAAATAGTTTTTCATTTCTTATTATTATATATTTTATTACAGCTTTGATCAATTTAAAACTACATCCATACTACAATCCATAAACTAATTATAAATACACATTTTTGATAAATGTCTTATATTTAATCATCGTTCTCACTGAATCCACTATCTTCATCTTCATCTTCATCGAGCGGTGGAAAGAGTAACTTCAGTTGTGTCTTCCAATGGCCTCAGAAGATACAATAAATTCAGCCATCTCATATTTTTACAAAACTCTTGAAGTGTTTGATTACCCATAAAAAACATTTGGCATTGAATGACACCATCCATAAAATTATTTGCTCTAGCTACATCTTTTAGTGAAGGGTCACCCTCCATCAGTGCATCCGACTTCTCAAACAACCAGAATCGTAAATCGTGAATTTGTTCTTCCAAACGATTCATATTTTTAATACTTTAAGAATAATATTTTAACACACAATAATTTTAAGGTAATTTAGTATATTCCAAATTCAAATATGGATTTACGTTTTGCACCGATGTATGTGGGTTCACTTTGCCCCAGGTAGGTTAGAGTATATTTTTGATTACTTTTATTTACTAGATCGATAAAATCATCATCTATTGATTTAAGCACACGTTTTGGTAAAAACGTTTTAAATACATCAGCATCTTCAGCCAATGTTATTAAAACAGATTTTCCATAACGGGTATCAAACATTTCTTTAATAACATATGTGGTATTAACTGTTAATGAATCTAAAGATTTTAATTGAACTTTTGCTTCATTGTTTATTTCGAAATTTATTTGTTCAAGTTTGGTTTTTGAAATATCCATATTATTACCTTTAAATTATTGTTTTTCCACAAATTAAACTATTTTTTCTTTATTTTTATTTTAGAGAGTGATTTGACACGTTGAGATACAGAAATCTACTAATACTTCAAGTGAGTTTGTTTTTCCTTTTTATATGTTTAAATACAATTATTAGGGTGGGGATAATGTAAATCTTTCAAAAGTGTAAAACAAATCAGAGTCAAAGATAGAGGTATTTTTTGTGCTTAAGGTCAGACAAGGTCAAGGTTGTTCAGGGTCAAACATACTACTCGAACTATTCGTCTCTACATATAAAAACGCAACGACCGTCAAGGTCATTCAAGGTCAACGTAATGACCTTCACAACTTTTCAAGGTCAAATATACTACTCAAACTATTCGTCTCTACATAAAACAAGGCAACGACCGTCAAGGTCATTCAAGGTCATTCCCTCCTCAAAAGTGGTCCAGCACCCGCTTAAGCCTACTACTAACATTTCATGTAAAAAAAGCCAAGTACGCGAAAATGGCATTCCGTAAAAAGAATTGAGATAAAAGTAAAGCCAAGTTCTCCAATTCAAATTTGAAAATAAATGGTTGTTACTAGTTTGGAAATATTTTTCTAAACTTGGCTATTACGGCTGTAAATGACTCTTAGGCACAGTGCTAAATTGAACATAAAGGAGTTTGGCTGTAATAGCAAACTTTAAAAAAACATTTCCAAACTAGTAAGAACCTTTCATTTTGAAATTTGTATTGGAGAACTTGGCTTTACTTTTATCTCAATTCTTTTTACGGAATGCCATTCTCGCGTACTTGGCTTTTTTTACATGAAATGTTTTTGTTATGATTGATATATTTTATTAGATTATTCAAATGCATTTTATTAAACTTGCATTTTTACCTTATTTTTACACACACACACACACACACACATGATTTCAAGAAAGCCAAGCAACCGGCGGTGAGACAAAGGGTTATTCGTTTAGCAAGACTGGTTGACCTGGATGACTTAGGTCTTTGCCCACATAAAGTATTTTTATATTTCGTATCTTCTTTCGTGTTATAAAGGGAATCAGATTTTCGTTAGACAATTAAAAGGAATACTTCCGGAATTAAAATAGAGCTTTTACATGGGGGTTTTTATGCAGATTGTCGGGTTTAATAACCGACCCTGGAGTTTTACGATTATTTCGTAATTTGATGGGATTGGTTAAAATTTTTGGCAAAGTCCAGCTCCACAAGGTTCCTTTCACGTACACCTTTGCCCCTAAGGTTTCAAAGTGTTTTGCAGAGCTTGCCCTTAACACAATTAAACTTTGTCTAAACCTAAAAATCATAGTGAAATATTTTTCACAGTTTAACGCTATAGAAGGCCTATTACTTAGCAAAAGGTTTCGTCAAGTACAACAAAAGGTCCTAACAGAAAACCCAAATCTGGTGATAAATGTTTAGAGAAAAGTTTAGTCTAGTACAATTTCTTCTCTGTTAAGTGAGCCTTGAAGTGAGCTCTTCGAATAGAACTACTTATCCACATTCCCCTACCTTGGGCTGATAGTTCATTGATTCATTGGTCAAAAAACTTCATATTCAATGAAAACTAACATTCTCATGGCCTCCTCCGCTGCCACAATTCACAACAGCAAAAAACTTGGCATAATAATCAGTGGTGCACCCAGAAGTATGTCTTGGGGGGACCCTAAAACTTTGAAGCCCGATACCATTGGGGGCCCCCAGAGGTCTCATGATGTCTTAAACCCCATACCATTATTTTTGAGACAACTTTTGACAACTTTTGACAACTTTTTTTCGTTGGCCTCTGCTTTTTTATTATGGTAAACAGCTGATAACTGTCAAAAAGTTATCTCAAAAATTATGATATGGAGATTACTTTATGCTATTTTAAAATATCTAAAAAAATATGTGGTTTGGGGAAGTCCGGGCCCCGAGCCCCCGCCCCCTTGGTGCGCCCATGTAATAATTCAAAATAAGTAAAAAACTGGAAAAAAAGTTTAAAAAAACCAAAATAAACAAAAACATAACCTAACTTTTTGAAGAAAACATGGTCCCTTTTATTTCAGATTTACTCGCTTTAGTTTAATATTTTTAAGAAAAACGCATTTTTCCCATATGCACAAAGGATTTGTTCTTAAAACGTTTTTGTAAAATTTACGTTTTTGTTAACATTACGGCTTATGGGAAATTGGTTTGTTTGTCCTAGGGAAGACATCTTGAATTTGATCATATGTTTTGTTAGACAGCCCTATGTTAATTGGACGAATTGTAAAAATTGTAAAAATCATCTATGTTTGGCAGCGCACAAACAAAAATTTGACGGCGCCCAAGATAAAAATTTGGTGTTTTCAAAAGGGTAATTCATTGCATTCAAGCCGCTGTAAAAAATTTGGGAATCCCCTGAAAAGTGTTGTAAACACACGTCAAAATATAAAGCGTGACATAATTTGAGTTATTTTTGATGTTTTTAGCAAAAAGCTTTTTTTGATGTTATCTAGTTTTCTTGAAACATTGTTTCTTTTTGTATTTTAGTTTTTTAACATGTTGCATATCTTTAAAAAAAACATATTTGGAAGATCTTTAAATTTAAAATTAGGCAGCCGATATAAAATTGATATTTTCAAATTTTCTGAACATTTCCGTTTTTTCGTTATTTTTCTGTTGAATAAACTTCCATTTTTTTGATATTGGCGAATAGCTAGTACTTTTTTATAATAATTTTAAAATAAATTATTAGGATCTGTATAATAAGAATAGAATAGGAATGGTCTTTTTTTTAATTTTTAGAAAAAAAATATAATTTATTTTCAAATTTTTTTATACAATTACCTGAAGCAGAAAAAAATACATTTTACACACCGTATAAAGAAGCTTTTCATCGCGTTTCAAACGGTGAAACAAGAATTTTAAAATACCAATGTATGACAGAGATATAGCTGTCAAAGTAAACCTATGTCCGAAAAAAAGATTGGGGCGTCGCGACGCCTAACCAACGCCCTCGCTAAAAAAAATTATATTTATTTGATGGTCCCTCGACTTACATCTAAGCGCGTACAAACAAAAATTAAATATAAAAATATATAATTGATTAGACTAATTTGTAAGCAAATAGCCTCTTGCTCGTCATCAACAACCTTAAACTATACAACAACAAAAGTATTAATTAAAGCTAAAAATATACCCCCACCCTTTTTTTTTTGTTAGTAAACTGCTCTTTTTTAAATGCAATCAGACTATTTTGGCAAAATTCTTATGTATAAAATGTATCATTAAGCCAGGCCTCTGTTTAGGCTACTAAGTGCTGTTTAAAAGGTTAGTTTTTAGAGTACTATGTAGCTTTAGGCTTTGTCGCTCTAAGGCTATTTTAGTAGATGAGAGACAGGTGCCTTATTACCAGACGGGACTTATGTTACCAGACTAGTGCACTTGCTGTAAGTCAGAAATAAGGACTCGCAACCATACTACACTTGCTACGAGTTTTGAGTAAAAGACCTACAACCAGAGGAAGCACCTGCTATAGGTTTAGCTAAGAACTGTATAGTAACCAGATGGGGCACTTGCTACTTGTAAAAGAATAATTGCCAGAACGCAGTCTCACGCTCTGCTAGCAGGTATGTTAGGCCAAAAATATACTTGGGCACAATAATGAGAAACAACAATCAATTTGAATCTGTTTTATTAATTGCCAGTAATTGTTTATAATATACAATAAATGCTTCTTAAAATATCGTATTTACAATAAATGTGATATGATAATAATTTAAAATATCGTATCCATATAATTACACAAGTGTAAAATAAATATATAAAAATAATAAAATGTTCCATTTTGGATAAATGGACAGAGTATCTGGTTTAGTTTTTGATCCAAGGCAGCTTTGATAGAATAAAGAAACTTTATTAATGCTGTCAATTATTATTGATTTCTGCCAACTCTAGTAATATCTGTGTTTGTAAAAAATAATTTCTTACTGGGGATGAGTTATCCTCTGTAACAAATTCTCTGATAAAAAAAATTTTAATAAAAAAAACACCCAACTGCTAAATTGACTTGTAAGTACTATAATGTAAGACATGCTTCAACTTATAGTTTTGATGTCCAAAGCGCACTTACGAAATTATACAGTTTTGTATTTTCATAATTCAGGTTATTGGGTAATTTTGTACCCATTTGCGACTTGTAGTTGCCGGTAAATTTAGCAGTTGGGTGGTTTTTTTATTAAAAACTTTTTTATTTTCAACTTTTAGGTTTAATTCTTATTCAGCCTTATAAAAAGCACTATGCATTTACAATTCATTTAGCTTTACCCAAAAACTACGTGTAGATTTTCTACGGACGCGAAGAGTGTTACCTTCCATTAAGTGAAGGTGGGGGAGGAGCGAGGGAGGAGGGAACTAGTAAAATGGTATTGAAAAAAATCTTAAAGCGTGTGGCAAAACAATTTTTGAAATCGCTCTAAATATGTAAAAGGTATAGCTACAATTATTAGTAATAAGGAGGATGGGGAGAAGAGAGGAAGAGGAAGGGAGAAACTAGTAAAATGATGTTGGAAAAAGAGTCTTAAACCCACTAAGCACAAAATCGTAAAAAACGTTAAATAAATGTTGAAAAAAATTGTTTTTTTTTTCTAACACAAATTTGTGTTAAAATTAAGTCAACTTTTGCCATAAAAAAAACATGTAAAAAATCCTAAAGAAAATTCCATGTAAAAGCATTACCAAAAATATATTTCTTAATAACGTTTTCACTAACATTAAAAATAATTTTTATAATGTTTTTTTCTAGATCTCACTTCTAACATTGAATTTAAGATATATGAAGCTAATAAATGTTTTGTTTTTAAACATAAAAAATATATATACTATAGAGGGCGCTGCCATGGTCCCACTACCAGAACGGGCCATTAGGCCAGTCATTTAAGACATCCCACATCGCAAACGGGACTGTATCTACGATATTTTTATATATTGTTAGGACCCATGAGACTAAGTTATGCCCAATTTTGCAACCATCAAAAACCTGTGCTACTCCCGTAATACTCAAAAAACCTCAAAATGTTGGTACTTATTTCAGTTTTTTGGAAAAAATTATGTTAAAACAGCATTTTTCGAATTTAATTTTTTTTATAAAGGCAACTAAATTTCCTACAATTTAAGCCAAACCCGAATCCTCTAGGCCAATTCGTTATTAAAATACAGCCAATCAAATGTCGGCAATTTTTTTGAAAAACTAAAAATTCATGAGTACGGTCACATTTCAAAGCACGTATCGGCTAAACTAATGGCTCTAGAGAAAATAAAGTTGTAGAGAGTTTATTCAGCTTTAATTTGATGTACGAATGGGGCCGCTAAGCGTCGTATTAAAATAAAATAATACGAAAACCCTACTTTACTTGGCCCTCTTAGTAGGACCGGGCCTCATCCATTTCGGATCAGTTGGAGAGGGGGAGGAGGAGGAGGGACATTCTCTGATGATGGAGGTGGGTCCTCATATGTTAATTCGTCCAATTCCTCATCCTGCTCGTCTAAGATGATGGGAGCAACGTTGCTGCAGCTTCGCTCTTAGCAAAAGGAACAGAGGATGGAGCACTACAGTCCTGCTTTTCTGCAGGTGCAGGATTCTATGCAGCCTTTCTTACATCTGCTAGCAACCATCTTAAGCAGATTTTAAGAAGCGGGCTCTGCACGCATAGTAATTGGCATGTTGGCTGGTGGTCCATCCCCAGTCGGATGGATTTTTCTCTACCCCCAACCATTTTTGGACCTGGTGCTAGGTTCTCCAGAAATAATATTTGGCAGAAAAACAGGCGTCTTACGATTAAAAAGGGGGCGGGCCGTCACACCTGACTGCACAACAAGTAGTATAAGTAGTAGCCTAGAGACTAGATTGTTTAGTTTACACTTGATAACGGTTAGAGATACTTACTAACCGAAACGTCGTGTTTTAAAATAAATAAAGACAATGGAAGTCCGAAATTTTATTTCTACAATATTTGGCAGCTTCTGTAGTTGGGGGGAGGCGGGCAAGGTTTATTTTGGCCATTCCTGCCGATTTTACGAATGCCAAGTATCGCATGCTGTTCAGCGTGCCCTGATCCCCTCCATAGAGGTTCAAGAAAATCTTCTCGCCAGCATTTTCTACTTCTTTCTGCGTCGAGTTTGGATAAAAGAAAAAGGTGGCGAGGTCTATCCAGTGGGGATTTTTTTTTAGACATTCGTACCACTTCATTTTGCCTTGCCAGCATTTAAACCGCTCGCTGAAAACATTATCCCAGGAAACAAGGCGTTCACAGTGGTCGATGGTGGTTACCTCCGGCACAAGTTGGTCTGGCATCGAAATCATTCAGTCAGAGATATTGTGGCTGGATACGTCAGCTACGTTTTAAACAACTTTGGTAAAAATGTTGCAGTGGTTTTTGATGGATACCCAGAACTACTCGGCCATGAAAAACACTAAATCAGCTGAACGTCTGCGGCGATCTGCTTCTCTTCCTGTGGTGACATTTCGTGTGCCTCAAGCAAAAGTGCACTCAAATGAACCGAATAAACGCCGACTGATCACCATGATGTGTACCGAATTTGAGAGACAGGGTATCGAGTTTCATCAATTACCAGAAGACGCCGATGCTGAGATAGTGAGAACTGCCCTCTCCAAAAGCTCATCGTACGACCAAGTTTTTATCATGGGGGAGGATGTTGATTTACTGGTCCTCCTTAATGGCTTGAGTAACAAACAAACAAACGTCTACTTCCAGAAAGGCGGTAGAGGAGGATTTGAGTGCGCTCAATATAAGGCAAATTCTTTCTTAAGTGGAAAAATGCAGCTTCCAGGAGAGAATTTGTTTCTGCACGCAACCAGTGGGTGTGGCACCACTCCTGTTCTTTTCTGGCAAGGCAAAATGAAGTGGTGCAAATGTCTACAAAAAAATCCCCACTGGATAGATCTCGTCACCATTTTCTTTGATCCAAACTCGACGCCGGAAGAAGTTGGAAATGCCGACGAGAAGATTTTCTTGAACCTCTATGGAAGGGATCAGGGCACGCTAAACAGCATGCAATACTTGGTATTCGTAAAATTAGCAGGAATGGCCAAAATAAATCTTGCCGGCCTCCCCCCAACTACAGAAGCTGCCAAATATCATTTCTGGAGAACCTACCACTAGGTCCAAAAATGGTTGGGGGTCGAGAAGATTTTTCTCCGACTGCGAATGGACCACCAGTCAACAGGGTCTTATGCCAATAACTATGCGTGCAGAGCCCACCCGTCAAAATCTGCTTAAGATGGCTGCTTGCAGATGCAAGAAAGGCTGCATAGGATCCTGCACCTGCAGAAAAGCAGAACTGAAGTGCTCCATCCTCTGTTCCTTTTGCCAAGGGCGAAGCTGCAGCAACGTTGCTCCCATCATCCTGGATGAGCAGCATGAGGAACTGGACGATTTAACATATGAGGACCCACCTCCATCTTCAGAGAATGACCCTCCTCCTCCTCCTCCCCCCTCTCCGACTGATCCGGAATGGATGAGGTCCGGTCCTTCTAAGAGGGTCAAGTAAAGTAGGGTTTTTGTGTTATTATATTTTTTAGTTTATACATATTATATTTATGCTGTTTATTTTTAATTACGTTTAATAAAATATGTTTTCATGATACCCTTCAAACTTCGATGTTTTACTATATTTTGGTTTTTGAGGAAAATGCGTCTCCTAGCGGCCTCATTCTTACATCAAATTAAAGCTGAATAAATTCTTTACAACCTTGTTTTTCACGACTTTTCTCTAGAGCCAATGTTTCGCCGATACGTGCTTTGGAATGTGAGCGTATTCATAAATTTTTAGTTTTTCAAAAAAATTGCCGATATTTAATTGACTGTATTTTATTAACGAATTGGCCTAGAAGGTTCTGGTTAGGCTTAAATTGTAAGAAATTTAGTTGGATTTATAAAAGTATAGAATAATTATATTCAAAAAATGCTGTCTTAACATAGTTTTTTCAAAAAAACTGAAATAAGTACCCAACTTTTGAGGTTTTTTGAGTATCACAGGAGTAGCACAGGGTTTTGAGGGTTGAAAAATTAAACGTAACTTAGTCTCATGGGTCCTAACAATATATGAAAAAATCGTAGATACAGTCCCGTTTGCGATGTTTGCCTTTTTAAATGTCTTAGATGACTGGCCTACATCGCCATTTTTAGTAGTTGCGTTTCGCTGCGAGTTGATACGAGTCGGTAGCAGATACGCTTTGTGTAATTTTGGTTAAAATATTTGCCTTTTGTAGAAACAAACATGGCAATTTAAAAGCACAATTATTAATCTTGAGAAAGATGGTATAGTTAAAGAACAACAAATGTGTAGTGATCTAAATGAAGCCCCACAACATAAGGTAAGAAAGTAAACAAAAGAAAAAAAATGGTTTTGTATGAAATATCGCATACCTAACGTTATAGGTAATAAAGACAGGGAATTCACCGCGGACGATTAGCCGCCGGACCTTAAGCCGCGTATTCATTTGAGGCAGAATTCGCAGGCCTCGCAGCGGGACCAAACGAATGCTTCGTTTGGACCAAACAAATGCTTCGTTTGCATTCATGCATTCATTGTTTGCCTTATATTCACGTGAGCATGAATTGTTTGGCCTCGTAGCGAGGCACTTACTACAAAATTATTGTTTACATAGAATTTTAAATTTTATTTTCAGAAGCTACGGATCCGAATTTCCTTTACTGAGTGTCGAGTTCACGAAAACCTCAACAGACTGTTGCTGCCCTGCGTTTCCAAAATAGAAGAATTTTATTTACGTTATTTATGTTACCTTCTCTTATTTATATATTTTTTCATGGTTAAAAAACATTTATTTTTCAATGTTAGAAAAACATTTCTTTTTCACTGTTAAAAATTAATTTTAACTAACAAACGTGAAATTTCATACCCGTGAATTTAAAAATCAAACAAGTTTCATGGCTAGTCGGGCAAAAAGGAGTTTTTTGTTTCCCTTATATTTTTCCGTGGGTAGCTTAAAAGCTTAACCTCACGGGGGTCCAAGACCTAATGGACACCTAATAAGTGTTGACAGTTAACCATTTCGTCCTTATGGGACTCCTCAAAACACTGCTGGTCAAGTGACAAATCTTGCGAAGTTAATCAGACGGTTTTGTCTCTAATTAAATGTAATTAGTGAGCGAACTATAGCAAGAGGCGCCATCTACCGAGATACGAGAGAAACAAAAAACCAAAAGCAGGGAAAAACACTGCTATACAATATCGATCAATGAAAAGATCGAATGCAAATAAAAGAAAACAACTATAGTCCGTGACCTACGACAGCTCTTTGTCTTTTCAGGCCGGATCAACGCATTTTGCATTTTTACCCGTCATCACTTATTAGGTGTCCATTAGATCTTGGAACCCCGTGAGGTTAAGCTTTCAAGCTACCCACGGAAAAATATAAGGGAAACAAAAAACTCCTTTTTGCCCGATTAGTCATGAAACTTGTTTGATTTTTAAATTCACGGGTATGAAATTTCACGTTTGTTAGTATTATTTGGCTTAAAAATTCCGTTGATTGACGCTCACTGTCTTGATGACGGGTAAAAATGCAAAATGCGTTGATCCGGCCTGAAAAGACAAAGAGCTGTCGTAGGTCACGGACTATAGTAGTTTTCTTTTATTTGCATTCGATCTTTTCATTGATTGATATTGTATAGCAGTGTTTTTCCCTGCTTTTGGTTTTTTGTTTCTCTCGTATCTCGGTAGATGGCGCCTCTTGCTATAGTTTGCTCACTAATTACATTTAATTAGAGACAAAACCGTCTGATTAACTTCGCAAGATTTGTCACTTGACCAGCAGTGTTCTGAGGAGTCCCATAAGGACGAAACGGTTAACTGTCAACACTTATTAGGTGTCCATTAGATCTTGGACCCCCGTGAGGTTAAGCTTTCAAGCTACCCACGGAAAAATATAAGGGAAACAAAAAACTCCTTTTTGCACGATTAGCCATGAAACTTGTTTGATTATTAATTTTAACGTTCGAAAAACACTTTAAAAAAACGTTATAAAAACATAAGAAATATTTCCTCCTAGATCAGCAAATCTAAGAGTACACGGTGCATTATTTCCCTCGGTCTTCACTACAAATTGAGTGTTGGCATTGGGTGCAGTATTCGGTCACCTTATGCGTTAATCGGATGGGACAATAAAAGCATTTTGCATGTCTATCTCTAGGACGTCATTAGGCTGTATTTCAATTTTTAGGATATCTGCGAAAGTTTGGTAGTAAATTTTTGATGACCAGCATATAATCGGTTCAAGGACTGCCGAATCCCAATCGTGGTAAAATTTACGACACATTAGTGTTCTAGGATTAAAAGCAATGTGCAAGCCACAGTAAAAAACGACATGATTCAAACCATAATATTGTCATGCGGGGGTTGCCCTAGCGTACTCACTGAACTGAACCCCGACTATCCGTTCTTGATTGGTTTTATAGAAGCATGTGATTACAAACGTGTCTTAACCTTAAACATAAATCGTTTGCACCACATACTTCCTAGGTTGACGTCCTAATACTTTTACATCAGGTCAACCAACCAAGTTCCGGATAGCATGACCAAATTATTTACATGACAATATTTTGCGCATTCGACAAGATGGTCTTTATAAGTACCCATATATACACAAGGCGCCACATAAAATGCATATGCCGATTTATCGTGGTAAGATTTATGCTTTATATTTCAGGACCCTTAATAATCAAAGATCATATTATTTCCCAAAAACATAACATTGTCGGTTCTTGTTGTTTATCCAAGTTGTCCAAAATGCATCCATAAATTTCCGATACTGATAGAGCTAAAATTTTGGACAAATTAGATACCAGTTGATTGGTGCATCGAGTAGCCGCTCATTATGGACGAAACACGTCGACGGTTCTGCGGAAATGTTCGGCGAAAGAAAGGTACTGGCTGAATCAGCAACTAATACAATTTTCAGAAGCAAGAATTGCCTCTAATTTTCCCTGGATCACTTACAACGAGTTGAAGGCGAATAAGGCGTTCCCGATTATGTCGTGTGGTGGCAAAAAAAATCTTTTAAACGCAAAAAAAACCAAGCTCCTCTAATCTTGGCTTTAGCTTATTTTCTTGAAAATGAAGATTTTTGGCAACGTGTGGTGTTCACAAATGAAAAGATGTTTCACTCACACAGTGATCGAAAACAAAGTTTAGTTTATCGGCCACCAAGAACGGGATACCAAGACATATATATTTCGGGAAACGAAGACTTAGCTGGAAGAGTTTTTGTGAATGTTTGGGGGTGGATTTCGGCAAGAGGAGATGGGGCTCTTTTTAGAATTCTTGGTACGTTTAATGCTTAGGCTTATGTTACCATCGTGAGAGACGTCATGCTTCCTCAAGTCAGCAACACCACTGCTGTGCACACAACTCAAATGTCATGACAGTGGTTTCAAAGGAACAATGTCGAGGTTTTGCCATGACCAGCCAAAACTCCCGAACTTATTATATTAGCATAATATGAAGACTTCATTCAGGCAAACCCAAATTTGTTTCAAAATTTGGCAAATTCAATGCGTAGAATACTAGCAAGTATTATCGAGGCCGGTGGTGCAATGACACTTAAATATTGCTTTTTTTATATTTCTTTAATTTGCTAATAATATGACTGGAGCGTATTGATTTTGGTCAGGCCAGTGCCTTGCACCAACCAACCGGCTTATAATTTGACCATATTTTTTTATTTTTTTGTAATAAAAAAAATTATTTGTACTTGACATTAATTAGTAGCCATATAGAACTGCTAGACACTCAGATAACTATAGGAGAAGTCTCCTTATTAGTTTATTTCTTTTTCAAAAAAATTAAGCTTTTTTGCAAAAATCAGTCAGTTAGAATAAGCACTGCAAACAGCAAATTTTCAAAAACCCATGTCTGCGGCTAACTTCTGCTGTATGCATTTCATGTGGCGTTTTCTATACATATTTTATTATTTTACCTGAAGTTTTTAATTTATTCTCCTAAACCATTTCATATTGTATTCTATAATTTTTGGATCTTACTAAATATGTCGAGTAATGATTCAGCCGCTATGACGTCTAATAACGTAACGACCTATCTGTTTGTAATGACCGTTTTTATAGGTAATTATAAATAACTATTGTTGGTTTTAGTAGAATTTTAAATTATTCCGGGCCTTAAAAGTTAATAATAGGTCCTTATTATGTTAGTGGATTAAAAGTTGGTATTTTAAAAAAAATGTTTTATATATTTTCGGCAACCATGTAAATACGATTTTTTTTCAACCGACCAGAAAACATACACTTTCTGTACATTTTTTTGTACAGAAAGTTTCATTTTACAGTGCGGGTTTAGTTCAGATTCTTTCCGGTCTCCAAAGTGATCTTTATTTTTAATTTTCCGGTCTCTTGTTCTCTTTCCGGTCCCTATTTCAGTCAAATTAGCCATGACTTTGTGATGACAGCTTATAAAAATTGTTTTGTTTTGACAGCTTTGACATTTAAAATAAATCAATATGGCTGCCTTTTAAATAAAAAACTTGTGTTTAAAAAGAGATATTTAAAAAAATAATAAGTAAATTATGGACTTGGACATGAATGAAGAATTAAATCCGGAAGAAATAATTGAAGCAGCATCAAAGGTAACTTTCGACTTGCTACCAGAAAAATCCAAAGAGAGATATACTAGAAATTATGATGTATTCCTTAATTGGTGTCACACAAACAAAGTTAAATCAATTGTTAAAAATGTCCTAGTGGCATATTTTGCCGAAAAATCAGCCACATTGAAGTCCAATAGTTTATGGAGTTTATTTTCAACAATAAAAACTTGCTTATCATTAAGGAGAAATATTGATATTAGTCGCTACTACAAGCTAATTGCATTTTTAAAGAAAAAGTCTGCAGGATATAAGCCTAAAAAGGCCAGAGTTTTCAGTGGAGAAGAAATTAATAAATTTTTGGAAGAAGCAAGGGATGAGGAATTTTTAATGCTCAAAGTAAGTAAAATACAAACAAACCTAATTATTCTCCTTGCTATTTTTGTTATAAAAACGTGTGTTTCAATCCCAACAACTGCACTGTAACTTTTAACCAAATTTTAAAATTTTATTAGCTTCAATTAACAATTTTTTCTGTAAAAACAATTCTATTTATTAATTTTCATTCAATAACCTAACTAAAATAATCATAACATAACACAAGGACTACCAAGCTAAGCAATGATGCCAATTTGTTTTATATAGATTCTTTGGAACCAAATAAAAAACTCAAATTGGAATTCAATTACAACTATTATTTATTACAAACAAAAGATTCATACAAATTTTGCCATTTAAATTACAAAAAAAAACATACAACACAGATTTTTTTGTTTTACCATCTTTATTTTTATCAAAAAATAATATAAAAAATGTATACTTTAACTAATTACTTAAATAATAGTGGAAAAAGTATTTTTAAAACTATCTAGGTTAGTACTAGCACAGCCTACCTAGGTAGGCTGTGGTACTAGGTATCCGATTGTTTAATAACTTAGCATTCTTAATGATAAAAATAATAAAATCCGGCAACGCTCGACTGCGGCTAGTGAAAAGAACAAGACGAGGAAAAATACCAGTTTTTATTACGGATCGGTTGCATATGGGACTGTTCACAAATTGTAAAGTTAGCAAAAATTTTAAATTTACTTTTTGATTTTAGGTTGTAACGATCATGGCCATTTCGGGAGCAATGAGGAGGGAAGAAATTACTAAATTAACCCTAAAAGACGTCACTGAGAAAGAAGACATGATAATAGTCAATATACCAAACACTAAAACAAATGTTTCAAGAACTTTCGTAATTCTTGGTGAAAGAAATTTGAAGTTATTTAAAAAATACAAAAATCTAAGGCCCCCAAATGTTCCGCATGAAAGATTCTTTTTATTTTACTCTCAAGGAAAATGTAGAAAGCAGCCAGTAGGTCTTCATGGCGTAGGAGGGGCACCTGCCAAAATCGCCAAATTTCTACAGCTTAAAAATCCACAAGAATTCACCGGACACACATTCAGGCGCACCGCTGCCACACTCCTAATAGAAGGCGGTGGAGACATATTAAACCTTAAAAATTTGGGCGGCTGGCATTCAAACTCTGTTGCTGAAGGATATATTGAGCACTCACTGAGACAAAAAGTTGATAATGCTAAAAAAATTGGAGCAGGTGCAGGCGGGAGCTTCCCAGTAGCAGCCAGCAATGGAAGTTCAACCAGAGATTTTACTACATCTAATGTGTCTGATGCTCAAAATAATATGTTGTCAAACATTTCAGAAACAATAAATATACAGCAGAGAAATTCACCAAAAATTGAAAATACTTCGGCTGCAAATATAAATATCCAAAATGTGCATAACTGCATTTTTAATATTTATACTCAAGAGAAAAAGTAATGATGCATTAAAATTGTTTGAATTTTATATTAGGTACATATAGGTAACTTACATATAAAATGGTTACTATAGTTATATAGGTAGTTGCGTATAAGAATTGTTCCTAATTGTAGCATAAATATTGTTTAAATATAAGTAGTCAAACATATACTTACTCTAGCTTTTGAGTAAGACAGACAGCTGTGCTTCATTATGTCGGTTAAAAAAAAATATACGTACGATACACGACCGGAAACTGACTTTACAGGTCTCCGCAGGTTTACAGGTCTCGCCTGCGGCTCGCCCTGTAAATTTCCTGTGTCGACCTGTAAAGTCCTTATTTCCGGTCTAGTAACGTAAATACCTATTATTAATAATTTAAAAGTAACCCATAAAGCGGCACAATAACACTAACCACATACAATATATGTGTTACCGGACAAACCCGATTTTAGGATAAACTATTTTCCTAGGCTAAATCAGTATATCCGAAGCGCAATAGGATGAACTAGTTTATCCTAGGCTAAACTGGCTTACCTAAAATAAATTAATTATAATTAAGGAAAAACTGATTTGTTCTTGTCTAAACTAGAGGTCCTCGATACATTTGGTTGGTTTTACAAAAAAAACATAAATATTTAAAAATATGCAGATTGTTAAGATGTATTCATGGTGGATCTAATATTTCCTGTAGGTTTAGCGGTTTTTGAATTACACTCAAAAAACCACGAAATTGGCCTATACCTACCCCTGGGTACAAAATTTTCAGGTTTTCACCAAAGTAATGAAAGTTACTAAAAACTATACGGATCGAAAAAGGATGTCAAGCTACATAAGAAACGGCTATTAGTTTTAAACAGAAGCTGATACTGAGCTAGATATGGCGGCTTAAACATGGCCGAAGCGTAATTTACAGTTTAATTTTTGACAGTAATTTTTTTATGTAAGACGAACCCCTATGGGGTCAAAATGTACCCCAGCTAAAAGACCATTTAATTATCTTCAAAAAAGGATAATACACTTTTTGTCGTAGAGTTAATAGTTTTCCTGAAAAAAACAAAAAATATGCGGCATACATAATTCGATGTTTTCGTTCCATATATGTACGACAAGGGCATGGGTGCATTAAGGGAAAAAATAATTTATGCACAGATAAAAGAACCCGCAGTTACATATTAAAACTCAGCATCAAAAATCTTACTAAAGACATATTTGATAATTTTCTGTTAAATTGACAGGTGGTCACGTGATTTTGAAAACTTCTTAACGGTTTGAGCTAGAGACTTGGTTCTTTTTTTGAATTGTAGACAAAAATATCCGATCAAAATTAATCACCACTGGGATGTTTTTAAATTTACAAAAATATATACAGGGTATCCCAAAAGTCCGGGTCCACCCAAATAACTGCTAAACTATTGAAGATAACTGAACCATATTTGGCAATGATCGATGACATTGAGAGATGTATTTTTGTGAAGGGAAAATCTGTAAAAAACTTAACTTTTTCAGTTTTTGTCAAAATTGACAAATTTGTTGTTTAAACAAAAACCCTCATGAGAGATATCTTGTTTGAAAGATCTTAGAAAAACCAAAATTATGTCAAAATCATTCGATAGACCTATTCATGATTGTTTAGTCAATACGGGTGTTTATATGTAAACTTGTCTTACTCTACCAACACGAATTAAAAAATCATCAATATATTCTTTTCGTCACTTTTAGTTTAGGACAATTATTTTTATTCAAAATAAAATATTGAATCAGTTAACCTTTAAGTGGTGCAACGCGGTATCACATACCGCTAGGAACTTTTAAATCAATGTAACTATTGAGATAAATGCCCCCAGTAACTGAGTGTCTCAGTACCTTATAAGGGTGTGTCGGTGCGTGCGAGAGTACTCGAGGCTTACACCGTAAGTGTTACAAAATTTTAATTTGTTGCTTTTTTAAGTTTTTACATTATTGCGTCTATAAAAAAATATTTTTAACTATTCTTAAAATTGCAATCTTTTACAACCCAGGACCATCTTGTATGCATACAGATGACCCAAAATTTAAATATTGGTGGCTTCAGCAGTTAAAAGAACAAGATGTGTTATTCAGCGATAATAAAGGGAGTCATATCTCAGAAATAGAGCACGAAACTAAAACAAAACAATGTTCCGATCAAGATAAAATCTAGTTCCGAAGATACAAATTGCGACCAAGCCTAAAATTACAACAAGGTGGCATGACATTTCGTTACTTTATTGACGGGGAAAAAGTAATTTACACACTGTCCAGTATGTGTCTTCAATAGTTTAGCAGATATTTGGGTGGACCCGAACTTTTGGGGACCCTGTATATATTTTTGCAAATTTAAAAACATGCCAGTGGTGATTAATTTTGATCGGATATTTTTGTCTACAATACAAAAAAAGAACCAAGTCTCTAGCTCAAACCGTTAGGAAGTTGTCAAAATCACGTGACCACCAGTCAATTTAACAGAAAATTATCAAATATGTTTTTAGCAAGATTTTTGATGCTGAGTTTTAATATGTAACTGCGGTTTCTTTTATCTGTACATAAATTATTTTTTCCCTTAATGGACCCATGCCCTTGTCGTACTTATATGGAACGAAAACATCGAATTATGTATGCAGCATATTTTTTGTTTTTTCAGGAAAACTGTTAACTTTACGACTTTTAATTTATTTAAATTATTAAGTGTACTATCCTTTTTTGAAGATAATTAAATGTTCTTTTAGCGGGGGTACATTTTGACTCCATAGGGGTTCGTCTTATATAAAAAAATTACCCTCAAAAATTAAACTGTAAATTACGCTTCGGCCATGTTTAAGCTGCCATATCTACCTTAGAATCAATTTCTGTTTAAAACTATTAGCCGTTTCTTATTCAGCTTGACATCCTTTTTCGATTAATATGGTTTTTTAGTAACTTTCATGACTTTGGTGAAAACCTGAAAATTTTGTACCTGGGGGTAGGTATAGGTCAATTTCGTGGTTTTTTAAATGTAACTCAAAAACCGCTTAACCTAAATATTAGACACACCATGAATACATCTTAACAATCTGCATGTTTTTTATTTTTTATGTTTTTTTGTAAAACCAATAGTTTTCTTTAAAAAATCAAAAAACCTAAAAAAAAAACAGCGTATTTAAGGATATTACCGAATTTACAGTATAGAGACCAATAAAAACAAAGTATTGATAGTGTTTTGGAGAGGCTATTATAGTAGAAGCTAATCACAATTTGCTTGAGTAGAATCGATGTAATAATAAAATACTCTGCCAATCTATGGGCACCTAAGCTCACACTAGGTACTATAGTTATAGTGTGAGCTAATATAATCAAAAACTGAAATATATTTTATTCAACTCCAGACTCAATTACCTTTCGTTTGATACCACACAAGCCATGTTTTGACTTAAACTCAATTTTTTTTAATCTACCCCCCACCCTTTAAAAAAAACTAAAATGTATTTTGTTTAACTTCAGACTCAATTACCTTTCGTTTGATATCACACACGCCATATGGTGAGGTTAGGCCTTCTGTAGAAAATAAAATATACCGAAGGACCACTCGAGATAGCTCGAGAAAAACGTGGGGGAGTTAAGAGGGACTGTATCTTTCCACAGGGCTCCAACAGGGAAAAAAGAGCCTAAAAACTTAAATACTAAAAAATAGCGTAGCAATGAAAAATTATCAAGAAACGACTTACCATTAGATGTCTTTCGTAGCTACTTGGCTGGCCAGCCCGATTATACGCGAAGTACCAGACTCTCCATTGTTCTATAGTTCAAAATGTTCCAAACACTAATATCTAATAAACTAAAGCGTAAAATTAATAGTTTCCACAATTTTAATATAAAATAATAGCGGTGCGGTGACTTTACTTGCACGAGGCGCGTGGTTGAGTTGTTCTCCCAGACAATCGGCGTTTTCGTCTGCTAGGCCGAATTAAGCCGCTTATCTCAAATCCTTCATTGCTGGAAGCAGCGCGCGAAGTTTAAATTTAAAATATGGAAAGATATAGCGTAAAGTAAATCAAAATAATATTCTAGAAACGCTTGTAAGCGTAGAAAATGTAACCCAAAAATATTTAAAAACTAAGAGAGATAGCTTCTCTAATTTTAAGTGAAAATTAGAGAATATAATTATTTACAAAAATAAAAACAAGTTGGGAAACTTGTTCATTCGGCCCACCAAAATGAGCATCATTTTTCGGTAGGTGAATCTGAATCAATTGGAAGGGGGCAAAGCTTGACTAAAGGTCGTTTAAAGATACCGGACGCGGTACGAACATTTGCCACCCTAGCGTGCCCATCAGGCCCTTTAAAAATTTCAATAATGCGACCTACCCGCCATTGAAGGGGCGGTGATAACTCGTCTTTGATAAGAACGAGGGTACCTATTTTTGGCTCTGCGCATGGTTCCAACCATTTATTTCGTACTTGAAGGGTATGTAAAAATTCTTGGCTCCAACGACGCCAAAAATCGGCTTGTATTCGTTGGACCAAGTTCCATCGCGATAACCGATTCTCAGGTTTACTTGAAAAATCTTCATCAGGAACAGAAACTAAAGGTCCATGTGTTAAAAAATGTCCCGGTGTTAAAACCTGTAGATCGTTACAGTCGGTAGATTGCGGGGTCAAGGGGCGAGAATTTTAAATCGCCTCAATTTGACAAAGAACCGTGTACAACTCCTCATAACTTAGAATTTGCGAGCCAATGGTACGAATTAAGTGAGTTTTTACTGATTTTATCCCTGACTCCCAAAGACCTCCGAAGTGGGGAGCTGATGGACGGATAAAATTCCAGGCGATAGCTTGTTGCGTGCAAGCATTTCTTGCAAGATCAAGCAATTCTTTGCTTGATTTAACGAAATTTGTGCCATTATCTGAAAAAAGAGTTTTTATGTAACCTCTTCGGGCAACAAAGCGACGTAGCGCAGCTAAAAAAGCGTCCGAAGTTAGATCTGACACTAACTCGAGATGTAAAGCTTTAGTATTTAGACAAATAAAAAGGCAGATATATGCTTTTTGTTTTTTTACACCTCTGTGTTTACTGAGAGTGATAGGTATAGCACCACTAAAATCTACTCCACTAAAAGTAAAAGGCTTTTGTGGAATCAAGCGGTAGGACGGAATTTGTCCCATGATTTGCTCATAAGAATGCGGTTTGACGCGAAAGCAACGAACACATTTGGATAAAACCGTTTTAATTAAGCGTTTGGCAGATAAAATCCAAAAAATTTGACTAATGAGATATTGGACTGTTTGCACTCCGACATGCAAATATTTTTTGTGCATATATTCAATAAAAATATAAGAAAGTCTACTTTCCTTGGGTAAAAGAAGAGGATGTTTTTGTCCGTAAGAAATAGTCATGGCTTGTTGAATGCGTCCTCCAACTCTTATAAGACCATCCTGGTCTAAAAAGGGATTCAATTTTTGTATGGGTTTTATGCATTTTTTCTGGTTTTGAAGGTTAAGAATTACTTCAGAAAAGTATTTTTGTTGTTCGTGCTTAGCCAAACATTTTAAAGCGTTAAAGAGATCGATATAATCTATATTTGTCTTTTTTCTGACGTCTGCGGATAGTCTACAATTATTTATGAATCGCAAACTGCGGGCTAAAAGTAGTTGCATAGCGTAAAAATCGGATTTATTATTTAAAAGCGAATCTAAAAAATTTTCCGTTATTCGGTCACAAGAAATCAGAGCAACATTTTTTCGTTCCTCAGTCTCTAACCTGTCATTTATTTTGACTTGCGGGGTTTTTGTTGGCCATTTATCGAAAGATTCTTGTAAAAAACTAGGGGCGGCCCACCATAGGGGATGATTAAAAAGCTCACTCGGCGAGCAGCCGCGGCTGGCTACATCGGCACTATTGAGAAAGGTGGGGGTATATAACCAACATTCTGGATTAATATTATCTTGGATAAGACTAACACGATTTGCGACAAAAGTTTTCCATTTACTTGGATGGGATTTTATCCAGTGTAAAACAACCATTGCGTCCGAAAAAGCGTAAATATTATTTATTGTGAACCTTTTTATGAATATATCATATGTGTATTTTAAGACCTCAGATAAAAGAGTAGCGGCTAGAAGTTCTATTCTCGGAATACTAACAAATTTTTTAAGTGGAGCGATGCGACTTTTCGCAAGAACAAAATATATGTGATATTTAGCGTTTCGTAAGACACGTAAGTATATTACGCATGCGTACCCTCGTTCACTCGCATCACAAAAACCACAGAGATCGATGGACTCGGCGTTGGTGATGTCAATGTGGCGGGGTAAACTAAATTTTTCTAAAACTTGAAATTCAGATTGATAGAGTGTCCACTGACGAACTATTTCTAAAGTAGGCGTGGCGTCCCAGGAAATACCAAGTAACCAAATTTGTTGAATCAAATATTTTAAAGTGAATGTTACGGGGGAAAGATACCCATGGGGGGTCATAGCAGCGTGCTAAAAAAGAGAGAAGCGTCATTTTAGTACAGCTTTGCTGATTAGGTATTATGTTAAATCGAAACTCGTCGTAGGAAGGATGCCAGCACAGGCCTAAGACCTTAGTGACGTCATCCGAATCGAGAGATAAAACTGCGGGGTTGACTAAGGAGGGATCTAAATGAGAGATCACTTCTGAGCGATTGCTAGACCATTTGTGTAATTTCAAGCCAGCGTTTCCTAATAACTCCGTAAGCTCTTGCTGCAAATTTAACGCCTCTTGAACCGTTTTACATGAAGTAGTGACGTCATCAATATAGGTATCGTTAAGTATAACTTCCGCAGCGTGAGGGTAGTTATCATATTCGGACTCAGCTAAGTGCTGAAGGGTGCGTAAAGCGAGATATGGTGAACAGTTCATTCCGTAAGTGACAGTTCGTAGTTTAAAAACGGAAACTTTTTCATTAGGGTTAAACCGCCAAAATATTTTTTGGTATTTTTGATGATCAGGGTTGATATTTATACCACGATACATTTTTTGAATATCGCAGGTAAGCGTCACAGGGTTAAGGCGAAAATGTAATAATATTTGAATAATATCTTTTTGTAGTTTTGGACCCGATAATAATACTTGATTAAGCGAAATATGCATAAAAGGGTCAGTAATACTCACATTAAAAACTACCCTTGTCTTAGTAGTGATAGCTTCATTTTTAACAACAGCGAAATGTGGAATGAAATAGCTGTCTGAATCGTCTTCTTTTTCTGAGTCATAGTCCATATGACCCAACTCCAAATATTCATTCATAAATTTAGAATATTCACAATACAAGTTTTTATCGCGAAGCAGTTTTTTTTCTAAAGATAAGAAACGATTTAGCGCGACTTGTTTTATTGCAGGAAACTGCGGTGGATTCTCAAATGTGCGAAAGGGAAGGGAGACAGTATACCGGCCGTCTTGATTACGCGACACGCTCTGTTTAAAATAATTTTCACAAATTTCATCCTCTGGTCTCAAATGAGTTTTTTGGGGGACGCAGTCGGTTTCCCAAAATTTTGAAATTAATTGCGAAAGCGAGTCATTTTCATTTTGACAAAAAAGAGCATTAATTGGCGGGGTAGTAATTAAGGGTTGATTTATTTGTCCCATCAAAATATAGCCGAAAATAGTTCCCATAGCAAAGGGATGATTTGGGTCATCGCTAGCGATTTTTTCACCCTGTATAATTAGTGGAAATAGATCCATACCAATTAGTAAATTTATAGGCGAAGGGTTGTAAAAAGTGGGATCTGCTAAGGGTAAATTTTTTATAAAATGCCAATTTTCTGTATTTATTTTTACTGACGGTAAATCAGTACAAACTTTTTGCAAAATAATCGCTTGCGTAGACACAAAAATATCTGGTTTTTGAAAATTACAAATTTTAATAAAAATCGATCCTAGATCAGAAGTAAGAGAGTTGCCTCCAACCCCCTGTATATTTGAACATAAGGGTTGTCTGGGAAGGCCCAATTGTTGCGCTAATTTTTGAGAACAAAAAGTGTTTTGCGAACCGCTGTCTAACACGGCTCGAACGGTTTGAAAGTTACCGCGGACATCTTGAATTTTTACGAGGATAGTTGACAATAAAACTTGCGATTGCGCAGAAATAAAACCACAATGCGTGGGGTTAGAACCTGAAGGAGTTGCGATTGGTACTTGTGAATTAGAAGACGTCGAAGTAAAATTTTGATTATTTTGAGAAGAGGCACTTTGAGGGAACTTATTTTGAGTAGAGTAATTTTGAAGCGGACAACCAGTAGCCGGGGATCTAAAACTTTGCTGACTGGCCAAGTAACCACGTGGTGCACTACTTGGAGATGCGTTGGGAGAAATATTAGAGAGATTTTGTGAGAAATTCACGTTAGCATCAAAATGTGATCTATTTTGATTTTGAGAATTAGCGTAATTATAATTTCGCTCAAAATGAATTAATGAGTGGTGTCTTTGATTACCAGGGCAATAGCGACATGAGCGTAGACTTTGACAAGTATTTGTTGAATGTATTGAGCTTAAACAATTTAAACATAGTTTTTTATTTTTAGCGTAAGAATAGCGTTCGTAGGGAGATTTACCTTTAAATGCGTTACATAAATATATTGAATGTGTGTTAGAATCACAAAAAGCGCATCTATCTTTAGAATGAGTATTTTCCGTACCAAGTAGCGTTTTTGTATAATAAGGCGAGGCGTTATTTTTATAAAACTGTTTATTATTTTTAAATCTATTTTTAGATTGTAGCGAATATAGCGAATTACATTGACTTTCAAGGAAATTATAAATTTCTTGATATGTGGGCATTTCATTAGACCTAGAATTAGCTAGTTCAAAGCACGAAAGTAGTACCTCAGGCAATTTATCTAGTAAAATGTTGGCGAGCGGAAAACACCATTGATCAGTGTCGTAATTTAGAGTTTTTATAGCCTCAATGTTTTCTGAAAAAACATCAAGCTGCGTGCGCAGCGTTTCTGGATTGTCGTCTTTGAGAGCGGGAAAATTATACACGGAGCGCCAATAAGTTTGAGCCGATAAGCGGGGGTTATGATAGCGTTTTAGAAGCGTATTGTAAGCGATTATATAATTAGCGTCGGTTATTTGTAAATGTTTAACTACGTTTAAAGGCGGTCCTTTTAGGTAGGACAGTAACAAATTAAATTTAGCGTTTGTAGGAATACTAGGATTATTGTGTACAGAACTATTGTACATATCTAGAAAGGTTGGAAACTTAGTGATGTCGCCATGAAATTCGACAATGCGCAGTCTTGGCATTAAAGACGCCATAAAGCGGTCTGGATCAGAAGAATTTGAAATTTGCGTTAAGTTTTGAGGTTGAGGAGCTTCAATTTTCACCTCAAATAGTTGTTTTTGAATTCTTTTAATATCATAGAAGCGGTCGTCAAACTCAGTAAGGCGTTCATTTTCTTCTTCCAATCTCTCCGGACTTGCCGAATAAGCCTCTATTATTTGATTTTGATAAATAAAAAATGTTTTTTTAATTTCATCAAGGTCGATAAGTCGAACCTGTAAACACGGTTGTTTTGTATCATCCGTTAGGCATGCATTAGCTAAGTTATGAAGAGTATTAAGGCGATTATGTTGCACATTACGGAGTGCTTCTAACTTCTTAAGTTGCGTGCTCATTGTAATGTTTTTAAAAAACTCCGTTAAAACAGGTGAACGATTAGTTTCCGAAATTTTTAATATTTAAAAATTAAAAGTGTTTAACAGAAAAGAAAATAGGCGATAAAAAATGTAAACAAGTCTCATTTACCTCTCTAATATCGTGGTGTTGGAAACTTTTCCTACGTACAGGTGACGCCAAGCCAAAAAGAGGTAGGAAATGCGCGAAAACAATGCGCGTTCGGTACTTTTTTACTTGTTATTTTTACTGCTAGCACATCAAAAAGATCAAGGTCATGCGTATTTATTAAAAATTTTATTTTTAACAAAATGCGATTTAGACTTTAATTTTTGCCGGGGTCCTGTTATCAGGCTCGAACCTGGACCAAATGGTGAGGTTAGGCCTTCTGTAGAGAATAAAATATACCGAAGGACCACTCGAGATAGCTCGAGAAAAACGTGGGGGAGTTAAGAGGGACTGTATCTTTCCACAGGGCTCCAACAGGGAAAAAAGAGCCTAAAAACTTAAATACTAAAAAATAGCGTAGCAATGAAAAATTATCAAGAAACGACTTACCATTAGATGTCTTTCGTAGATACTTGGCTGGCCAGCCCGATTATACGCGAAGTACCAGACTCTCCATTGTTCTATAGTTCAAAATGTTCCAAACACTAATATCTAATAAACTAAAGCGTAAAATTAATAGTTTCCACAATTTTAATATAAAATAATAGCGGTGCGGTGACTTTACTTGCACGAGGCGCGTGGTTGAGTTGTTCTCCCAGACAATCGGCGTTTTCGTCTGCTAGGCCGAATTTAGCCGCTTATCTCAAATCCTTCATTGCTGGAAGCAGCGCGCGAAGTTTAAATTTAAAATATGGAAAGATATAGCGTAAAGTAAATCAAAATAATATTCTAGAAACGCTTGTAAGCGTAGAAAATGTAACCCAAAAATATTTAAAAACTAAGAGAGATAGCTTCTCTAATTTTAAGTGAAAATTAGAGAATATAATTATTTACAAAAATAAAAACAAGTTGGGAAACTTGTTCACCATATTTTCACTTAAACTCTAATTTTTGACATCTACCCCCACCCTCTTTTTTTTAAATAAACTAAAATTAATTTTTTTTAACTTCAGACTTAATTACCTTTCGTTTGATATCACACACGCCATATTTTCACATAAACTCTAATTTTTGGAATCTACCCCCACCCTTTTATTTGGCTTGCGTTCGGTGGATTTTGTTCATTTTTAAATGGGACCATCACGGCCCAAGACCCAACTTAGATACCAAATTTCATTAAAATCGGACAAGCGGTTTTTGAGTTATGCGGGTTGGTCGTTACAGACAGACATACAGACAGACAGACATACAGACAGACAGACAGACAGACAGACAGCAAAACAAAAAAGTTTCAAAATCACCTGAAACGCAAAGATATATAAAAATTTTTGAAATCGGAGCAACTTTTTTTTTTCGAAAAAATTAGGATCACCATAGCTCACACTACTTATAGTAGTAGTGTGAGCTAAAAGTTACGTATATTTGATTCAAACTCCTTTTCGCCATCTTTAAACAAAGATGGCGGGTTGTTTATGCAGGAGTTTCGCAGGTATCTCCAATTTTTTTGTTACACGATCTTATGACGAATCGACTTATATATGTGAGTATCGGTTTGCAATTCAAGCCCAAAATCCTACTGGGCTTTTATACTATTTGTTAAAAAAAAACTACTTTATTTGTATCGTTTTAAAGAATATGAATAATTATTTACGGGGTACGGGTAGACCTCGTCAGATGTCTATCAGAGGAAATGAATCGACCCGTGGCCTTCGTAGATTCCAGGTACTCTCCGACCCGGAGAGTTAGCACCTGTCTAGGGTCCCTTTCCCAGGGTTACGGGAGAAGACCACATCGATATGAAAGGCGGAGAGAATGGACCTCGGTATGGTGATCATAGCGTAGGTGACAACCCTTTCTTTTAGGGATAGTATAAAAGACAGCTGTTGCCTTACAGTATGGCGTTGGCTCGTCAAAGGCTAGAGGAGAAAAACCTTGATTAAAAATCCTGACACTCCAAGTAGGGGCTTGAGGCATTAGACTGGTTCTCTAATACTTGTAAAACAAAGCAATTACCAAAAAGCCTAAACAAAGCCTTGGAGCAATGGATGGAAATTCTCGAATAAGAAAAAAGCAAAGACAAAGGACTATGAATATAGCTACATGGAACGTACAGGGAGTGACTCAAAAGTTATAATAATAATAATAATAAATTCCTTTATTGCCAACAAAATCTTTACAGACAAAGCAACGTCAGGACCTTATTGCAACCGAAGTGCAGAATTGTAAGATCGATATTTTTGCACTCACAGAGACAAAAAAGAAAGGAACAGGTACGAATAGTGTCGGCAATTTCGTCAATATATTCACCATCTCATATAGTCCCAAAAGAAAGAAAAGCAGCCAGAGGCTTATCCTTATTAATAAAGAAAACACTAAAATATAAGATTACTGACTGCGATTGCATTAGTGAAAACATACTTCGAGTGAACATGAAGATGCTTGGTCATAATATAAGCATAATAGTAGCCTACGCATCATCAGATGATGAAAGAGTAGCTACAAAACAAGTGGTCTTTGACCAACTTGATGAGACTATCACCAAAATCGGTAATACCAGAGAAATAATTATGCTTGGCGATTTTAATAGCCAAACTGGTAGACAAACCCAGAGCAAAGTGATAGGACCATTTGGAGAAAAAGTAACAAATGATAATGGCTTGAGACTGATGGAATTGTGTGAAACCCACAACCTAAAAATAAATAATGGTTTTTTTAAACATTAGGACATTCGTCGATATACCTGGATTCAGCCAACAAGAAATCTTAAATCAATCATTGATTATGCTATAGGTGGACAACACTCGCAATTAAAATGGTATGATGTGCGAGCACTTCGCGGTGTTACCTGTGGATCAGACCACCATCTGGTAAAAGCAAAAATATTATTCCCTTTTAGAAAAACAAATAAGGACGAAAGTATTGGAGAAAATGAAAACCTAGAATGCATCGAAGACAATCAAAAATACAACTGTAGAAGTCTAGAAATCGAAAGTACTCAAAGGCTGTATCAGAACCGATTAGATAAAAAATTAATAAACACAGAACACTCATTTGAAGAGACATATACAAACATAATAAAAGGCTTAAAGGAAGCGAGCAACGAAGCTGTTGTATACCAAGATAATAGCAATAACAGGAAGATGTGGTGGACTGAGAAAATACAGGGAATGGTCAAAGAGAAAAAACGCACATATTTGAAATGGCTGAGTACTAAAGAGCAAAGAGACCTAGAAATCTACAGGGAAAGCAGAAGATAGCTAAGAAATTTGATACGCACAGAAAAAAAATAAATGTTCGAGCGCAAATGCCACGATATATATACACACGTAGGAGGTAGGCAGAGTTATGAAGTATGGAAATTCATTTCTACAGTAAAAAACCCAACAAAAGGAAAAGTAAACATCCAGATCATCAAACCAGAACAATGGACAGAACACTACAAGGGACTGTTGCAGGATACGAGACCCGAATATCTGGCAGCCTCTCCGAGGAGAGACATAGAAGTACATGGAGAGGAAGTAATCATCGAAAAAAATGATAAAGAATAGTATTAAAAAGTTTAAATCCGGATCCGGAAAAGCTAGCGGACCTCGAGGAATATATGCTGAAATGCTCAAATATGGATCAGAGAAACTAATCGAAAATCTCACATATATTATCAATCAATGCATAAACGGACAGTACCTGATGATTAGAAAATTGCATTCATATCCTTAATAGATAAAAAAGGAAACAAGCTGGATTGCAACAATTACAGAGGAATTTCAGTAACCAGTACTCTAAGTAGTTTGTACGGTAGGATTCTTAGAGATCTAATAGAGAATGATTATCATGAACAAGAAGAAGAAGAGCAAAGTGGGTTTCGTGCAGGCAGATCTTGTAGTGATAATGTTTTTTGTCTTAAACAAGTAATTGAGAAAAGGAGCGCAAGAAATATAGACTCATGTTACCTTTGTGGACCAACAAAAAGCACATCATACCGTTTATGTTGGTCCACAAAGCATATGATACCGTTCCAGTAGAAAAACTATGGATAGTGTTAGAGCAGACTAATGTCAATCATACATACATAAAAGTGATAAAAGAACTATATAAAGGGTCAAAATCTACAATTAAAATTGGAAATCGACTTCCAAAAAATTCCTCGGAACAAAAGGCTTAAGACAGGGATGTTGTATCTCTCCAACTTTTTTTAAAATATATATCGCAGTAGCTCTAAAAAACTGGAAACGTAAAGTGCACGCCATGGGAATACAACTGAACGACCGATTTACCATATACACACTACAGTTTGCTGACGACCAAGTAATTGTAGCTAATGATAAAGAAGACATGGAATATATGATAAGAAAGTTAATGGAAGAATACCAAAAGTGGGGATTAACAGTGAACGTGGACAAGACACAGTACATATGTATTGGAAACGAATCCAGTGAGTTAGACCTAGACAATGGACAAGTAATATCTCCATGCAATGAGTATGTATACTTGGGTGTCACATTTGCTAAGACAGGAACAGGCTGTAAAGAACTGGAAAAAAAAATATTTAAATTTCAAGCTATTTTAAAGCATTTTTTTGGTAATTTAAAAATAAATTAACTTTCAAAAAACAAAAATGTCTATTCCAAAACAGAAAAATCTTTGTGGCAAAAGAACTTTGAGTTTTAATCAAATGTCTGAAGCTCACGAGATAGCTGTGCAAGCTAAGTTAGACACAGCTTTTCATTTCTTATTTAAATCAAGATACGAGGATCTTGAGGAATGCTACGCCCAATTTTACAATTCCCATAATTAGATCATTGGCTCTCTTGAAGAGTTTAAACTTGCGTTTGATGAGCCAGATAAGATTCGAAAAGACTTTGACAAGCTTTATTACGGAAGTAAAGGTATTTATTACGACCTTTTTAGGGCCAACCCTGTCAATTACGTGGGCAACCCTAAACAACAAAATCTTGTTCAGAGGTCAAATACAAGATCATTTCCACAACCGAGGTTGCCAGTTTTCGATGGTAATTATAAAAATTGGCAGCACTGGTTTGACTTGTATAAGGTCATGGTACACCAAAATCCTGATTTGAGTGATATCGAGAAATTTCAACAATTGCGGAGTTCTGTTCTGAATGAAGCTCTTTTTCTAGTAAAAACCATTTCCCTTGCAGATAGCAATTATCATATTGCCTATGAAACCTTAGTAAAGAGGTATTAAAATAAACGAATTATTGCTACTACCGCTTTGAATGCTATTAAAGAATTACGATCCATGTTGGATACTTTTTCTGAGAGTTCAGCCATATTAAACGAGCTTGGTTTTCCTAGAAATGAGTGGGACTTTCTTACTTTCAATATGATGCTCTCAAAACTTGAAGTCAAGATGAGGACTGATTTCGAACTCTACTACAGTAGAGAGAAAAACAATTCAAAAATCCCGTCCTACAATGATCTTTACACGTTTATAGAAAATCACTGCGTTGCGCTCGAGTCTATAGCGCAAATGCCTCGTTTTAGTAGACAAAACCAACCTCCTAAACCACCTCAAACCATGCGTAATTCTCAACAGAACAGTTTTAATAATTTTAATTCACCTTCTGCTTTCAATACAACTATTTCAAATCAAAGATCAAATTCAAGGAATCAACAAAATACTTTACAAAATAGCAATCAACGCAACAACCCTCAAACTCAAAACACTCAGAACAGAACTTTCAACTCAAAAATAAAATGTTACCTTTATTCCTCCAATCATGCATTATCGAAATGTATCGAATTTCAAAACAAAAGTCCACAAGAAAGAATGGGTTATGTTCGGCAGGTGAATCTATGTCAAAATTGCCTTCATTTTGCCCATCAGACCGTGAACTGCCTCTCTTCCTACAACTGCTTTACGTGTGAAGCTAGGCTCCACAGTCTGCTTCATGTTCCACGCCCTCTGTGAGTGTTAATTCTTATCCTCCAGATAACGTTAATATTCCACTTTTAAATTCCAATAGTGCCCCTGCGTCAGGAAGCCATTCCACAAACTGTCATGCGAAAATGATTTCAAAAAATTCCACTTTTCTACTTTCTACCGTTGAAGCTGACATGTTAAACTCAAGGGGACATTACCAACCAGTTCGTATCTTACTAGATTCTGCCTCTGAGGCAAACTTTATTTTAGAAAAATGTCTAAATCGTTTAGGTCTTTCGAGAAGCTTCTTTTCTACTTCCATTCAAGGCTTAAATCAAATGACATCTTCCAATACAAAAGGTAAGACGAAATTTCTTATCAAACCTCAAGGTCAAACGGGACCTACTTTTGGTTTTGAGGCTTTAGTACTTCCAAAACTTTGCGCGGAGATTCCTTCTTATGCCGTCGATTCAAGCAGTTGGAATCAAATTTCCAACATCAAACTGTCTGAACAAAACTTCCATACACCAAGTTCTATTGATGTTCTAGTAGGTTTTAAACTTTTTCCGCATATCTTACAAGAGGGAGTTATCCATGGAGAGCGTGGACAACCTAGTGCTTTCAACAGCATCTTTGGCTATGTGTTGATTGGGAAAGTTGACAATTCGATGTAACCAAAACCACAATCACTCATAAGCTGTTACACTTCCATTGAACCATCTTTAGATATCTGCCTAGAGCGCTTCTGGGAGATAGAGCAGGTGCAACATAAAGTTCATCATAGTCCTGAGGATATTATGTGCCAAAAACTATTTTCACAATCAGTTTCACGCAACGAACCAGGTAGATTCGTCGTTCCATTACCTTTCATAAACTTAGAACCCAAGTTGGGTGACACCTATCGAATTGCTTTAAAACGTTTCAAGCTTCAGGAATCTAGACTTCTCAAAGACTCAGCTAATTATCAAGTTTACAAAGATTTTATGCAGGATTATTTAGATACTGGTCACACGATACCTATTCCTACGCCTCTATCTAAAGAAGTCTTGGATAATTCTTACTTTATCCCTCATCACAGTGTCTGGAACACTGGGAAGATTAGAGTTCTTTTTGGTGGGTCTCAACGTAGTCCTAGAGGTGTCTCGCTTAACGAAACGTTGTGCGCAGGTCCCAAACTGCAAAATGATGTTCGTGAAATTCTACTTAATTTTCGAACTCATGCTGTTGCTTTTGTTACTGACATAGTAAAAATGTTCAGACAGATTTTAATTATTCCTGAGCACACACGTTATCAAAACATTCTATGGAGATCCAGTCCAAACCTATTCCTTAAGAACAGTTGTTTATGGGCTTAAGTCATCATCTTATCTAGCTATTCGCACTTTACAAGAACTAGCTCAACTCCAGTCTGAGATGTATCATAATGCTTGTAAGGTGCTTCTTAAAGACATTTACGTTGACGATGTGTTTACTGGGCATGATTCTGTTAGCTCTGCCAAAGAACTTCAGTCTGAGTTGATTTCCCTGCTACGCCTAAGAGGGTTTGAGCTCAAGAAATAGGCGAGCAACAGCCCAGAACTCTTTTCATCATTCTCAGAATCAGAAACACAAATGTCCATTCGTTTCGATAAATCCGAACCTAATTTTGTAAAAATCTTAGGTCTCCAATGGAATCCTATTTCAGATTCGTTTACCTACTTGGTAATCCCGGAAGTCAAACCGTGCATCAAACGAGGTATTTAATCTCAAATCATGAAAATTTTCGATCCCTTAGGTTTCTGTTCTCCTGTTTCTTTACTTGCTAAGCACCTCATGCAAGATTTGTGGAAGGAGAAGCTGGACTGGGATTCTCAGGCTCCTCCGCATATCGTAAATGTTTGGAATCAATTTCGAACCGAATTTTTAAATTTTTCAAATATTCATTTACCTAGACGCCTTTCCATTGATTAACCACGTAGATTTCAGATTCATGGCTTTTCAGATGCCTCCATGATAGGCTATGCGGCTACGGTCTATTTCAGAATGGAGTCAGTTTCTGGCGAAGTTCATACCTTTCTCGTAATGGCCAAATCCAAGGTCGCACCAGTGAAAACAGTCAGTCTTCCACGACTGGAGCTTCTTGGTGCCACTTTACTTTGTGACCTTTTTTTCATTTCATTTATTCAAAACACCTATGCGGATATTCTTAACTTTGAAAAATGCATGGTGTGATTCCCAAGTGGTTTCATGACGGTTGGCAGCTTCACCTCACCGGTTCAAAACGTTTGTCGCAAACCGTATCTGTCATATTCAAGAAACCATTTCACCTTCAACATGGAAATCGCTAAATCCAGCAGACTGTGCACGTGGTCTTACACCTATTCAACTTGTCAATCACGACTTGTATTGGGAAGGTCCACCCTTTCTCAGGCTACCAAAAGAAAGTTGGCCTGATGATTTTCGCTGTCCAGACCCTCCAACCACATGAAACTTAATACCTTAGTCGTGGTAAAAAATGAACAAAAACCGCCAATGCAATGGGCTATTGGGCGGATTGTAGACATACACCCTGGCTCAGACTGTCATATTCGTGTTGTGACTGTTAAAACAGCTACACGAACATATCGTCGAAAAGTAGTGAAACTATGTCCTTTACTATGTTTTGGCCGCCGGAAAATGTTGGTGCAAGCAGTAAATTACCTATTTCTTTTCTTGTTCTTTTTTTCTGCGCGAAGAATTAATTTAAATTTCTCGCTATCTAAATGCATATGATTTTACCGGCGCTGGACACGTGAGGGGGACAAGCAGCGCCGACAGTGTGCGCTGAAAACCACCAGCAGCAACAACACACTTCGAACAACACTGTTCCGAGAAAAGTGAGAAAACAGTGAGAAAACTTGTGTTGATTAAGGCGTTCGAACGTCAAAAGTAGAACCCCAAGAGAGTACAAGGTGAGTGCCATTCATAGAATGCATATGCATCGTTTTTCCTAGTGTTTTTTACGTCAATTTCGACAAATTTCTTAAATGTCTGAGCAAAGACTAACCAGCAAGCCTATAGAAGGGTATTTACGTATTTTCCAGTACTTGCACGCACAGAAAGAAACCTAAAAATCTCAGGTTTTGGGGGATCCGTGGGATTTTTGCAGCTAAAATTTAAAAAACTAATATAATTTTATTTTTAGGTGAGATTTTGCACATTTTTGATTTATTTCTCTGTCATTATGGCTTTCGGGCGTCAACTTAGTTAAATTTTCAGAAATTTGAACACAACTATAAAAGGGAGAAGGGATAGAAAATTGCACCTGCCTTGGCAACTTCCAGGTCATTATTCTGTAACCTATTGTCAGCTAGAATCCATTGTCAAACTGCGATCCTCATATTTTGCATACTCAACTAACTCCAGCGCCTGCACTACTATTATTTCAAATAAGTGGATCTACGACGGCCATTAGCCCACTAGCTACTACAAGTGTCCATGATATATCAGCCTTGAAAACAATTTTTTGTAAATATCTCCAAAACGAAAGCTCCTATGAAGTTTTTGGTTATAATACAAATTATAGAGAAAAATGTGCTCTACTACATTCTGTATACAAAAACGCGATGCTCCGTTAAAAAATGAGCTTTTTTAAAAATCATTATTACTAATGAATTTTGACCAAAATCTTTTTTTTTTTTTTTTACGGGTATGCACACTTGCAAGGAGATCCCTATCACGCTCGAGAAGCGGCAAGTGCGCGGAAATGTTGGTGCGTGTTGGTTTTGAAACGGTTCAGGTTGTAACCTGCAGGGAAAACTGTCGCAGGGAGTTTATTCCACAGCGATGCTGTTCTCCAGAGATATGAATTCTGATATAATGAGGTTCTTGGTGCCTCTATTTTGACAATAAATTGATGGTTACCGTCTGTTTGACGTGTTCGCCTAGTAGGTGCTACTCCCGGGGGGATCATACGTGCCAACTCTTCAGAGCATTTTCCGTGATAATACCTGTAGAAGAGAGATAGATCGCCCACAGTTCTTCGATGTTCGAGACTATCCAAGCTACGGGTAAGTGCGGGGTCATTGGTCAGCTTGATAGCTCGTTTTTGCACGGTGTTCAAAAGCATTAAGGTATGTTTGGGTGCCGCACTCCATATATGTGAGCAGTACTCCATAGTTGGTCGAATCTGGGCTTTGTAGAGTGTCAGGAGCTGGCTTGGTGTATACAGATGTCTTGTACGAAATAGCACCCCAAGCTTTTGGGACGCCCTTTTAGCTATATCTGCCACGTGACTGTGCCAAGACATGTTGGTCTCTGCAGTGACTCCTAAGATGTTCAACTGGCTCTGCAATGCGACAGCACTTCCAGATAGCATGATGTTTGGCTCACCGGTGCTGGTCTTTTTCGAAAACAGGGCTGCTTGGGTTTTCTGCGCGTTGAACTGTACAAGGTTTTTGTTGCCCCAGTCCTCTATTATCTCCAAGTCGTTATTTATCTGTGATATTTCAGTTAGTCTAAGGTAATGGAATTCACGTGCGGAGAGACATGTGGGTGGTATGACTGAGGAGACTACATTGCCATCATCTGCAAAGCAATAAAGTGGATTTACTGTTTTATCTATGAGGTCATTTATGTAAATCAGAAAAAGTGTTGGCGAAAGGAATGCTCCCTGTGGCACACCAGCATTTATTTGGTAAGAGTTGGAGTTCCGCCCATCCAGTGCAACATAAATGGATCTATCCTTAAGGTAACTTTCAAACCAAGTGCAAAGTCTCGGCGACAATCCCGTTGCTTTGAGCTTGTTGAGCAGATTTTCATGCCAGACTTTATCGAATGCTTTAGATATATCTAAGGCAATTGTTCTTGTTTCACCTCGCAACTCAATCGCTTTTTGCCATAAGTGAGTGACGTATGTAAGTAAATCGCCAGTTGACCTATATTTTCGAAATCCGTATTGCTTGTCGTTGATAATTTTGTACTTTTCCAAGTACTTGGTTAGGTGATTGTTCACAACTCTTTCCATTACTTTTGATATCACCGGAAGTAGAGCAATTGGTCTATAGTTTAACGGATCTGTCTTTTTTCCTTTCTTTGGAATGGGTTGTACTGCGGCAGACTTCCATGATGATGGATATACTCCTTGCCTATAAGATAAATTGAATAATTTGGCGAAAGTTGGGGTGAGTTCGCTAGCACAATTTTTGAGTACTATCGCGGGAATGCCATCTGGACCCATTGCTTTGTTTGTATCCAACTTTTTAAGGGATTTTCGTATTTCTCTGTGACAAAAGGGTACCTCTGGCATACTGTGGGAAACCCTTTCAATGAACGGTGGAGTTTTTCTATTTGGAACTGTTAGGTTTGAGTTGGAGGAAAAGATTTTGGCCAGCATATTGGCTTTTTCCTCTGATGTTGTGGCTAAGTGAGTATTTTTATCCGTAAGTGGTGGTATGGATGACTTGGTGAAGTTTGATCCAACGGCTTTTGCAAGAGACCAAAAGGACCTAGAACTACTTGAACAATTCAGCAACTTGTTTTTTTTTTCTTTGATTGTATGTTTCTTTGGCGGCGTAATTTTGCAACTATTTCTGGCTTCTATAAATTCTGTGTGGTTTTGAGCGGTTTGTTGTCGTTTCCAAAGGTTATATGCTCTGTGTTTTTTCTGTACAGCCGTTTGACACTGGCTGTTGAACCAAGGTTTTGCATTAGCTCTGCGTTTTATTGTATGTGGGATATATGCATCCATTCCAGATAAGATTACTTTTGTTATTTCATTACAGCAAATAGTGGGATCAGCTGTTTTAAAGCAAACCTCTTGCCATGGAAAATCCAGGTAAAACTGTTTAAGGTCATTCCATTTTGCCGATTTATAGTGCCACATTTTACGAGGAAGTGATTGTTGGCTTGGCGGTATGAACATTTCGCACTTTGTTCTTATAAGTTTATGATCGGATGAACCAAGTGGGGGATCTACTTGAATTGTGTACAAGTCAGGATTTGTAGTTAGGAACAAGTCTAAAAGCGCTGCAAATTCACCCCTTTCTAAGATACGGGTAGGTTCATTGACAAGCTGCGTTAGACCACAACTTATGGCAAAAGCTTCTGCTTCCCTGCCTTCATTATCTGTTTTGTTGTGGTGTTTTAGCCAGGGTATATTGTGGACGTTGAAATCGCCTAAAAAAACAATTTCCGCATGTGGATAATTAGACTGTATACTATCACAGTTTTCGGATAATGTCGCAAAAATGTTTTGATACTCGGTGTTACTTGGCGGTCGGTAGAGGCAGCAAATGAACTTAGTAGATGACTTTGAGGTGAATTTCAGCCATATGATATCGAGGTTCGCTGGTTCTAGCTTCTCCTCTCGATGACATGAAAGGTCATTTTTAATGTACAGCTGGGGACTAATTAAATGGCCGCTACCAAGTTGGGATGAGAATTTCGGACTTTTTATTTAGTCCCTTTAATTTAAAAGCATGAATGGATCCATTTGGCGCTATACTATGTTACTATACCAAACTATACAGCCTAAAAATATTAGTGATTTTGCATTTATCAATGAAAGTTGAGGGCTCTGCGATCGAGAATAGGCTACTTGGTGATACCTATTATGTTCTTCTTTATTTGTGTCACACAGTTAAATATTCAGTGGTCAGTCTGAGACAATTTACGTAATTTCGAACGTTACGCTTTGCGATCAAGAATCATCCTTCTTTGTGAGTTTGCGGTTTTTTCTTTGTCTGTTTCATGCAGGTAAATCTTTAGTGCATCTTTAGTGCAGTATGCGGGCTGCATATTTACGTAATTTCGAACGTTGCCCGCTTATTTTTTCATTAGCTTGATCATGGCTGTGTCAACAACGCGGGGCACTCGGCCTGCAGGACGCATCTAAACGTGTTAGGTCTGTAGGCTGCCTGTACGTAAATAGAGACCATATTGAAAAAAACGTTAAATTAAATTATTATTTGTTATTATTAAGAACACCGGCGTATACAAAGGGGGGTATCAGAGTACTTACTCTTCCCAAGTTTGGTAAAAACCAAGTAATAGTTTGTCGGACAAGTGCATCTTTTCAACTAAAAAAGCAAAAACCTTCGCCTGCGTTCTTATTACCAAAATTGTATCAGTATTCAGTAATGATAGCTTCTTTCACTATTTACCCTCAGATGCACCGTAAGCACTTAATCGCAATTATGGGTTTAATCGCGATTAAGTCCTTGTTCTTCACATACAACACAACAAAGAGGGAGAATGGATTATAAGCCTTGGGATGGTGCATCTTAAGGTTAAAATCAAATTTGTGCGAGAAGATCGTGTTTAATATTTCTCTTGTTCAAATACGTGTAACTGAGTAGTAGCGCAACCAGGAATACGTCATGAGGGAAGGCCAAAAACCCGATAATGCCGTATTTTATGCTATTTTCATTAAAAAATCTGAAGGTTTTGGAGGGGGCCCGGGCCCCGAGCCCCCCTAAAAGTTTGAGTTTTTTATGTTGGTGTTAAAGGTGTTGGTAGTAGCTGTTTCCTTTTAAATAAATATTAAACACTTAAAAAGACAGGAAAAATATATTGTTTTTTATATTGTTCTAGTGCGTTTTGGGACGACGACCAAAACATCTAAACACAAAATGACGAAAGTACAAAATGACGAAGTTATTAAAAAAACCTGTTCTGGTTAGGTTATTATAATGAATAAAACATTAACCTGACCCGATTAAGTTAGTCTGTTTTGTATAATATTAATAGTTTTTAAACCTGACCTAGTTAGGTTAATATACAACAGGTCCTGGTTATGTTATTACACAAAATCTAACCTGACCAGATCGTGTTAGGTTGGGTTTTATTCATTTATTTTGCATTTCGACATTTTGTAATTCGATATGTTCGGTTCGGTTCATTCATTCTTTTCGATATTTTGTAATTTTGTGGTTTCGACACTTTGAACTTTCGATATTTTGTGTTTCGATGTTTTGTCCGTCGCACTACGTTTTTGCAACGCGTAAAGTTTTTTTACTATAAAACAAAAAAATAATTTTTCCTCGAATTTACCTTTGCCCGACTCCAGTTTCATCTGCAAAAAAGTCATAATTTAGTTTTATTTTTGGGCTCTACCAACTCTAAGGGCCTAGATCGGCCACTGTTTGAGAACAAATGGGTTAAAGATGTGGCTCAGTAGCGCACCGACGAATATGTCTGGGGTGGGGCGAAACCCTATGATGCCGTATTTTATGGAATTTAATTTGTTTGTTCATGTAATATGTGGCATAAAAATCTTAGCGTTGGGGAGGGGGCCGCCCCCCCTCAAACCGAACCCCTCTCTTGTTAAAAAGGTCCACTAAAGTAACATAATTACCGTGGAACTATGCCACCGATTTTAAGATCATTATTATTTAATCGGTAGTATAGTTCGAATGTTAGAATATTATAACAAAAATCAACTTGTCCTGTTTTTTAGCCCACCTGGTATATACTCTCATGAATTAACTGATAGTACATAACTAATTTGCAAAAAGTAGTCATTAAATATTTTTTTTGGGCAACCCCCAATTTTCGGGGCCTAGATCCGTCACTGATTATATTATGTTCTTTTATAATGTATTTAAAGGAAACCCATCGAGGTGTTGAACGGACTAAACCGAAGTCATTTGTCTATGGGAGTTGAAGTCAACCGACTAAGGAAAAATGTTTCACCGGCAATCACCACTAAAAATATGCAAAAACTGTAGCAAAGTTCCCATGGTATGAATGCTCACCCTTAATATCAAAAATCCAAATAAGTGACTTTTTAAACTTATTTGTCCTTTACAGCAATACCTACCTCCTATTTTAATTTGATCCCTTGGTTTTGGGACACTGTTTTATTCACTTCGGGCTCCAGACAGTTTGTCTAGGATTTTGTGTTCGCGGTATCTACCGTTTTTCTTCTTTTTTTTAATTCATGCAGAAGTAAGTAAAAAGCCATACAGAGGTGAAATTGCCGGGCAAAAACAAAAGAAAATGCCGAAAGGACAAAAGACGCGCATGAGCAGACGGTTGATCATCAGCTTATTGGTTCAGATTTTTTTGTGTGATTATGGAGTGTTGTTTTGTTTGTGGACAAAGAGAGGTGAGTGTTAAAAAAATGCCGCGATTACCGGGCCAACAAGACTCCTCTGAGGTAACTAGGGCCAAAATTGGTATTTTGGCCGACGAAGGGTACTCTACAACAGAAATTGCTTGGAGGGTTAATCTCTCGGTAAGTTGATGTTATTATACCTATCTTCAAAACAAAAAGTGACAGATAAAATTTCATTCGACATTCAGATTCTTACCCTTAAACAAAAAAAACTATAAAGAGCGTTATAATATCAAAAATAAATTAATGAAAAGAAAGTTATTGGACCTCTGGTAAAAATAATTTGTCCCGTAACCACACAAATATTCGTCTGCCATCCCATCAAGAAGTTCCACAGTTATTTCCATATTTAAGCCCAGCATTTTTCAGTATTTCTGGAAGTAAAAAGTGCTTTATTTAGATCACTTTCTTTTCTACAATTTTCAATTTGAAATCTTTTTGAAAGCAATTTTTTCACTTGTAAAGAAAAACTATACATTCTTTCCTTACCTTCATTTTTATGATTTTTTTATAGGCAATTCTCATTTTTTTTGAATACGGCAAAATTTACTTGGATATTTTAAGCCATGGAAATTTTACGGTATAGAAAGACTATTGGGACAAAATAAGTTAACAAGTACTTTTTCCAATACCAAAAACTACCAAATTTTTTGATGGAGGCTGCCTGTCTGTCTGTTTTGGTGGGGGTTGGGGCACGCAAGTAAGTAGAAGAGAGGGATCAAATATTTTTTAAAAATTATAATTTGAAAACCACAGCAGCTGGCAGAATGAGGTTATCAAAGTTAGTTTAGGATTCAACAGTATTTTTTATAACGTCAACGTTTGTCAGAGTCAGTGATTTTAAGATATAAAAAAAACCGAGAAAATTATATCTTAGGAATCGAAACGTGGTTTTCTAATTTAGATTGCATTACATTTTAAACAAAATTTGTTATAACAAAAAGAAGCTGCCTTAATAGTCGGGCAGTTAATTTTTTAATAACTGCCGTTGCGACGCCGACGCCCTGAAGTTTAAGATTGATAGTAACCTATTTTTTGTCAAATAAACTGCACAAAAATTGAAGTGAACCACCCCAATTTTTTGGACATTTTTAAAGTAAATTTATTCCTAATCCAAACAGTCAATTTCCACACAATTTTCTATGTGATGTAGCTTCGATTATCCTCTTTTAATGTTTGGTTTTCTTGTTGTCCTGCGCTTGACAGTTAGCTTCACAGAGTGGCTACAACGCAAGTGTAACAAAAGTTTGCAAAGCACCCATTTCCCGCACGATTTTTTCAAAAAAATTTTAATGACATAAAATGACAGTCAGCTAAATCCAAAAAAAGTTATTTCTCAGTTTTTTAAATTTTTCCTTAGTTTCCGAGATATGATTTTTTTTCCATAAAATTGTACTTCTTCTGATTTTTAGTTTGACGTTTCTACCCGTTTTGACCCATAGCCACCAAATTTACTATGAGGCAACCCAAATATCTGAGGGTACGGGACACGGCAGTGCCACGCAAAGTTCGCGCGTCGTAACCATCTTTTCTTGAAACATTTCAGCCGATATTTGACCTATCTTAAACTCTACTTCGGAATGAGCTACGATTCTCAAACTTTGCACAGTCGGAGATCTCCATGGAGTTAACAACCCCTCCAAGTTTCATGGAATTCATAAAGTAGTAAAGTAGTTACGAAATTTCAAAAAACGTCGAAATTCCCACTCACTCACTCACTCACTCATGTATAGATAATTAATATTCTACTGTACTTTCAGACATGCTACAAAGCTAAAATTTGGCAGACTGATAGAAATTATGACCAAACCCCTGGAAAAAATAAAAAAAACGCAAAATTTTAATTTACTCCCCCCCCTATACATTTAAAGTTAGGTAAAAGTAGCATTGCCCACTTCCAGAAATGCAAGAGAGTTGAGCTTTGGCAGACTGATAGGAACTATAATAAAACTATAGGAAAAAATTAAAACACCCCAAAATTCTAATTTACTTCCCTCCCCTATAAATGTATCTCACAAATAAAATTTTTAAGAGTGGAAAAAAGTGAAATGTTAACTGCGTCGTAGCCACAAATGTTATGCTTTGGTTATAGTCTATGGACAAATCGGCCTAAAAGGGGGTTTCGTGTGCAAGTCGTGCCAACTTTTTGCCGATAAGCCGTGTTTGTTAAGGGCACTCCATAGATCAGGTTTTGACTTGTCATTCTGGTAAATGCGTTTTTTAAAGATATGGCCTCACCACTTTTTTTTGCACGATACTTTTTAAAACGATGTATCTTTCTTAAAAATAGTCGTAGAGGGTTGCAAAAAAATGGCAAATGAATCAGTAAGCACCCGCAATAAAATAACTTTCTATTATATTTTTCAAAATTTTGCTTCCTTTTTTAGAAAAAATAAAATAACTGAATTTTTACTTTTTTTTGTATAGCTAGTAAAGTTTAGCCTACATTTTTATTAACACCAAAGCAAAATTTTTAAAAAAAGTTTAAATAAAAGTTTTAGAATGAACATTTTTCTTTAATTTGGTGTATACAAGTCTTATATGAATGTATATTTTATATTTGTTTCAATAAAAAAACAATTCGTTGTCACCAAAACGACTACCGAAGGTGTATTACCGTACGCGGACGCCTATAAGGCAGCGCGCGGCGTCTAGTAGAACAGCTGATTTCTATTATCATTGTTATGGTTGTTTGATGGACATTAATAGGTCATAGACTAACGATTTAGATGTTGCCGGGCAAGTTTTTGGTCCAATTTTTTTATCCCCCTCCTTATATAGTCGTGTTCGAATTTCTAAAAATGTATCTAAGTTGACGCCCTAAAGACACAATGACATAGAAATGGATCAAAAATGTGTAAAATCTAATTTAAAAAAAAAATAATATATTAGTTTTTAAAATTTTAGCTGCAAAATCCCCCTTCTGAAATTTTTAGATTTTTTTCAAATTTTCTTAAAAACTAGGGTTAGGGAAAGATATGTATTAATCTTTATTGTAGACCATAAAATTTCCTTTTCAATAATGTATAAGTCAGTGAGATACGACTGACTCCAGCGGCGTCCGTTTATTGAGGTAGTGTAATAAATTTAAAAAAGAAACATGTTTTTTACAGGTTTTACCCGATTTTCTTAAAAACCGAGCTCTATATCAAAAAATATAATACACACTTTGTTATAGACAATAAAATTGCCTTTTAAATGATGTATAATAAGCCAATGGTAATTTTATCTATAACAATTTAGGGGCGTCCGTAAATAACATAAATTTTGAAAATCACTAAGTTTATCAATTTTTCGCTAAATTTTACCCAATTTTCTCAAAAATTAAGCTTTTTGGAAAAAAAATTATTTTGCCATTTATTGTAGAAAATAAAATTTCCTTTTTAACAGTGTATTAGTCAGTGGGGTCAGGCTAATGACAAACTCTCCAGCGGCGTCCGTTTATTAAGAAAATATACAAAAATTAAAGAAACTACATAGGTTTTACCCGATTATCTTAAAAACCAAGCTCTCTATCAAAAATTGTGACCTATAGTCGATTGTAGACAATCAAATTTCCTTTTAAACGTTTATAATAATTTAAGATTTGTATTCAGATTAAAACTTCACAGGCCTGTACAACTTAAATCAATTTTTACAAATCACCAAACAAATTAATTCTGTTTTTTCCAATTTTTTCCAGAAACTAAGCTCAATTGGCAAAAATGTGTTTTATACTTTATTGTAGGAAATAAAATTTTCTTTCTAACAATGTATAAGTCAGTGGGGTTTAATTATGACAAACCCTTCAGCGACGTCCGTATATGGGGGTCAATTAAAAATAAAATAAGTAAAATCATTTTTGTCATTTGTTTCACGCATTTTTTTTTTCAAAGATTAAAAAAAATAAATTTTTAAAAAGTATTTTTTTAATACATTTCAAATCAAGTAATTTAAGCTTTGTTGTATTAGAATCGGATAAAAAATAAAAAAGATACAATTTGTTTTTAAATATGCTTTTCCGCCATATTGAATCCGCCATATTTGAAAAAACGCGCGATTATCACAATGACAATAAGTCAAAACCTGATCTGCTAGGTATGTTAAACAAATTTAAGTTACTTTCAAAAAGTTCTTATGGTTTTCATTAAAAGCATAATTTTTAAATATACCCCAAAGACCCCTATTTTTTTCCAGTTATTTGAAAATAACTTAAAAACTAATTAACGCATTGCAACATTTGAACCAGATTTAAGTGAGTTTTTTTTCTAGCTCCAATAGTTTTATAAATAAAATAAAAAAGAAAAAATTACCTTTTTTTTATTTTTTTTGCAAATATAAAAAAATACATATTTTCTGACCAATACATTTTTAAGTACATTACAAAGTAAGTATTTTAAACTTTGTTCCATGAAAATGGGATAAGAAATAAAAAAGTTACAATTTTTTTAAAGATACGCCATTCCGCCATTTTGAATTCGTTATATCTTTCAAAAAACGCATTTACCAGAATGACAAAAAGTCAAAACCTGATATATGGGATGCCCTTAACAAAGTTAGCTTATTGGCAGAAAGTTGGCACGACTTGCACACGAAACTTGATTTGTCCATAGACTATTACGCTAACTGAGCATTTTACTGTATCATACGTAGAGATTGGTCGGCAAATAAAAAACAACTAACGATAAGAAATTTTAGTGACCTTATTTACAAAGCAATTTTGCTCCCAGATGTCTCATTTCTTCACCGGGTAGAAACATCAAACTAAAAATCAGAAAAAGTAAAATTTTATGGAAAAATATCATATCTCGCAAACTAAACGCACTTTTGTTGCACTTGCGCTGTAGCCACCCTGTGAAGCTATCTGTCAAGCGCAGGACAACAAGAAAACCAAACTTTAAAAGAGTATAATCGAAGCAATATCACATAGAAAATTGTGTGGGAATTAACCGTTTCGTTTAATAAATTTACTTTAACAATGTCTGAAAAAATAGGGTGGTTCACTTCAATTTTTCAGCAGTTTATTTCAAAAATAGTAATACACAGGACAATTTTAAGCAACTGGTAGATTATTCAGAGCATAATATTTTAAAAGGTTTTCGGTCTAGAAGCAAATCATATTACTTTTTGGCAACAGACCATTTCCCCCTAATTTGACCCCGCTGAACCCGAATATCTCTGTTGCCAACTCGAATAATCGAGAGGGACGGAGAAAATCCCCCCAAACCCCCAAAAACCAAAATTTTTTCAGTTTTATGCAATTTTCTCGAAAACTAACCTTTCTATCAAAAATTGCAGAGAACAGTTTTTTGTGGAGAATAAAATTCCCTTTCCAACGATATATTGGTCAATAAGGTTAGCAAAAGCAAGTAGCTCCTCAGTGGCGTACGTAAATTGGGATTATTTAGAAAAAACATGTTTATTATAGGTTTTTCAAAATTTTCTCAAAAACTACACTATACACAAAAATATGTAGTATACTTTATTGTAGAACATAACATTTTCTTTTAAAAACTTTATTAAAATGTCGGGTTGTTGCCATATTTAAGGCTTCAGGGGCGTACTAATATAAACTTATTTTCAAAAATAACTGAAATAATCAGTTTCTCTTGCATATTTAAATATCTTTTCTAACTAAAATTTTCGGAAAAAAATGTGCCTTTATTCTTTATTGAGGATAAGACAATTTCTTTTTAAATGATGTATTACAAAGTGAGGTTAATGTTATGATAAATACTTCAAAAAGTTTCGTAATTTATACCTACTAAAATAAAATGTTTCCAAATTAAAATAAACTGTGTTTTGATTGGATTAGATATTTTGATTTATCTAAATAAGTTCTTTAAAGCAAAAAAACACCGGTGGTTATAAGGGGAGGGGGCATAGGGGCCATGGTCCCCCCTAAGCAATATTTTTGTGCAGAAAGTAACAGTTGTAACTTTGACACAGGTGTTTTCGGTTATTTTTTTAAGCATGTGGAAAATAACGATCTTTTGTACTTTCGACCTTTTGTTTTTTGATCTTTTGTACTTTCGACCTTTTGTACTTTCGACCTTTTGAAATTTCGACCTTTTGTTTTTTGATCTTTTGTACTTTCGACCTTTTGTACTTTTGACCTTTTGTATTTTCGACCTTTTGTACTTTCGACCTTATTTTTTCGACCTCTTATCTGCCGCTCTTTGTTATCCACCGAAAAGCTAATAAGACACAAAATTGATTAGTTTGGATTGATCTTAAATAATTTCTTTAAATTAAGAACACCACTGGAGCGGTAAATATAAAATAACTTCCACTTTATTATACATCCTTTGAAAGGAAATTTTATTCGCTATGACAAAGTATGGAACACATTTTTTGATAAAGAGCTTGGTTTTTAAGAAAATTGAATAAAACGTATGAAAAACATGTTTTTTTTAATGATTTGTTGAAATCACCCCCATTGACGGACGTCGCTGGAGAGTTTGCTATAAGTCAAACCCCACCGAGTTTCACATTTTTTTTTTAAAAAGCTTAAAAACTTGGTAAATGGAATTTTGTTTTTAGCAAACGGAATTTTCGCATATAAATATTATAAAAATATTTATTATTTCTGTATGGGCTTGCTAGCTTTATATATAGCTAGCACGGCAATCAATTTTTTACATTTCCGTGGAAACCAACGGAGCACAAAAATTTTAAAAAGTGGACGAAATTAGCACATTAAAAGAACATAATTCTGGAATAAATTTTTTAAATTTTTATTGAGGTGGGCATAAAAATATTTATTATTTCTATATTGGCTTGCTAGCTTTATATAAAACTAGCACGTCAATCATTTTTTTAAATTTCCGTGAAAACCAAAAAAGCACAAAAATTTTAAAAAGTGGACGAAATTAGCACATAAAGAGCACATAATTCTGGAATGTATTTTATTTATTTTTATTGATGTGGGCTTGCTAGGTTTATATGAACCTAGCCAGCCCACATATTTAAAAAAAAAGCTTAAAAAAAAGCACATAAAAAGCACTTAATTTTCGAATATAAATATTATAAAAATATTTATTATTTCTGTATGGGTTTGCTAGCTTTATATAAAGCTAGCACGCCAATCATTTTTTTAAATTTCCGTGGAAACCAAAGGAGCACAAAAATTTTAAAAAGTGGACGAAATTAGCACATAAAGAGCACATAATTCTGGAATGTATTTTATTTATTTATATATATATATATCTATATATATATATATATATATATATATATATATATATATATATATATATATATATATATAAACCTAGCAAGCCCGCCTCAATAATAATAAATAAAATACATTCCAGAATTATGTGCTCTTTATGTGCTAATTTCGTCCACTTTTTAAAATTTTTGTGCTATTTTGGTTTACACGGAAATTTAAAAAAATGATTGACGTTCTAGCTTTATTGATTATTTCTGTATGGGCTTGCTAGCTTTATGTAAAGCTAGCACGTCAATAATTTTTTTAAATTTCCGTGGAAACCAAAGGAGCACCAAAATTTTAAAAAATGGACGAAATTAGCATATAAAGATCACATAATTCTGGAATATATTTTATTTATTTTTATTGAGGTGGGCTTGCTAGGTTTACATAAACCTAGCCAGCCCACACATTTAAAAAAAAATCTTAAAAACTTGGTAAATTAAATTTTCTTTTTAGGAAACGGGAGCACATAAAAAGCACTTAATTTTCGCATATAAATATTATAAAAATATTTATTATTTCTGTATGGGCTTGCTAGCTTTATATAAAGCTAGCCCGCCAATAATTTTTTAAATTTCCGTGGAAACCAAAGGAGCACAAAAATTTTAAAAAGTGGACGAAATTAGCACATTAAAAGCACATAATTCTGGAATAAATATTTTAAATTTTTATTGAGGTGGGCATAAAAATATTTGTTATTTCTGTATTGGTGTTATATATAAAGCTAGCACGTCAATCATTTTTTTACACCAAAGGAGCACAAAAATTTTAAAAAGTGGACGAAATTAGCACATAAAGAGCACATAATTCTGAAATGTATTTTATTTATTTTTATTGAGGTGGGCTTGCTAGGTTTATATAAACCTAGCCAGCCCACACATTTAAAAAAAAAGGTTAAAAAAATTGGTAAATGGAATTTTGTTTTAGCAAACAGAAGCACATAAAAAGCACCTAATTTTCGCATATAAATATTATAAAAATATTTATAATTTCTGTATGGGCTTGTTAGCTTTATATAAAGCTAGCACGCCAATAATTTTTTTTAATTTCCGTGGAAACCAAAGGAGCACAAAAATTTTAAAAAGTGGACGAAATTAGCACATAAAGAGCACATATTTCTGGAATGTAATTTATTTATGTTTATTGAGGTGGGCTAGGTTTATATAAACAACCAAACTGTAGTTTGAGCATGTTTTCAGCTGTTATAAGCAAAAATCTAAAAAATCAGAGTCAATTCTGACATAAAAAAATGCGATTTGCCCATATCTCTACTGTTCACTACAAAATATTTTATTATTTGTGAGTCCTAAAAATTTCGGGGGGGATTGACCCCCCTTCATCCTCCCCTAGGCTCTGCGGTGGACTGATTCAAAATCAAAATCTACAAGTTCAGCTAGTTTGCAAATATTTTTTGTATGTGTATTTTTCCATAAACCTAATTTTTCTCATTCCAGAACAAATAAAAATAATAATTAATAATGGCTACAAAGTGACTTATTCGTGATTAAATTTTCACAAACTCTGCTGCATGTTTTCAAACCGCCCCCCTCGTTTTAGACATAAAACTTATACTTTTTAGTTCTGATAAAAAAAATGCCAAATGCATTAACCCTACTTTAAAAAAAAACACACAGAAAAGTTACTTTTATTTCCAATTTATTTCTGACTAACAATAAGCCTTGGATTAACTTTCGAGCCAATTTTAAATATTGTGGTGGGCCAGCAAATTGAATATAATAATTGTTTCGGCATAAATGTAATTAGAAAAAAGTTGGGTTTTTTGTAACTAATTTTTGTTTTTTTAAATTCCTTTTGATTCTAATTCCCTCGTAGCTCCTTTGTGGCAAGGTATAAAACAGAAAAATTTTTGCGCACGAACGAGAACAAGCTCCCTCAAAAAAGATTTATCATGCGTCTAGAAGTCAGGATAGATACCAAGGGCGCACCGAGGATTGGCAAGGGGGCTCTTCTTTACAAGATAGAAATTGGAAAATTTGTGTTACTTTTTAAACTCATTGTCAAACGTTCAATATTTTATTTAACATTTTAAATTTAGCTACGCAATATACCTAAGCATGTTGCATTTTTCTCCTCCATGTATGTGAAAAAACTTTATTAAAATTTGTACGCTGAAACACTGAATATTAACCACTAAAACATGAATTTTCCCCAAAAATCGACATTAAAAACGGACTTTTCTCAAACTTTTCCCTTGCGGCGCCAACAATTATTTATATCTTTTTAAATAACCTATTTTTATTTTTGCTTCTAGCGCCAAGGGTGGGGCGGAATGGAAAAGCGTTTTTAAAATGAAAATAACTGCTGTTTCATAACTACAAAAACAAATAGTTACGATGAATTGTTGTTTAGATGTTAACAATGAACAATTAGAAAATAAACAGACTGGCCACGGAGAAAGTTCCCAGAAAACAATTTATTAAAATTAAAAAATTTGAATAAAAATTATCGTATTGTGTTATTTTTTTGGCCTAGTTGTGTTGTTGCGAAATCTTTTTAAACACTTTATACTCTTATTTGGGGGAAGATTGATCCCCCCAGGTACGGCCTGGTTGTCACGTGATCTCCCGTCTCGGTAAAGTGTCGTGGCTTACTCGTTTCCATGATACCACAGCTAATAATTATTATTTTTTAAGGGAAATACCTTAAACTACCCTGAGGCTCTATTCACATCACACGATCCACGCTCTCACCAATGGCATAGTCGCCCGCTCTTCAGAGTTAGTGAATTTTACGCGTTTGAAGTAAAATCTGTTCTCCTGCCCCGTACCGACTGAACGTTTCTCGGTCGTCCCGTAGGAGAACCTTGCGCAGAGATCTTTCCGCATACCACGTGACGGTTCGGAGCTAATTTAGCTTGCCATTGGCCAGAGCATGTGATGGGAACTATCACATCGTTCAAGTACGAGAATAGATAAGCTGGAGGAGTAGAAAGAAGCTATCACGGTATCTATTCTAAGTCTTGAACGGTGTGACTATCCACAACACACCCTTTGACCAATAGCAAGCTTTAAATTAGCTTCTCCTACGATATAACCGAGCAACGTTCAGTCGGTATAGGGCAGGAGAACAGATTTCAATTCAAACGCGTAAAATTCATTAACTCTAAAGAGCGGGCGACTATGCTAGTGGTCGAGAGTCAGAGTTTGCTATTGGTCAAAAGCGTGTGATGTGGACACATCATTTAAGACCCAGAATAACTACCCAGAGCACAAGTTAGGGCATTGGCATGGGCGTAGTTAGGTGTTCTCATCTGGGAGGCTATAGTCATACTTTCTCTTCTGAATTGTGTTTGTGTGTCTATGGTAATGTTCGAATAATTTCAGGGGGGGCTAATTTTAACAAGCTTTGCACGGGAAGGCTTAACCTCCACCCAAGCCACCCTAACTACGCCCATGGGCAATTGAAATTGATTTGTGTGATGCGGAACTTTGAGGAACGACTCCAACATTGTAGAAAACGGACGTCATCTACCTGACATTACTCTCAAAACGCAAATTCACTTTCTAACAGTTAAATCGTAACATCTCAACTTAAATTCTTGTAATTAGCTGAGTTATTCATATTTTAAAAACGCACCTTCATTCTGCTACACCCTGTATTATATTACATATTATTTATAAAATACGAAATATTTCTTTACCCAATTGAAAATTCTGTAGGTATTGCAAATTTAATGTTGCCAGACTCGTCAATCATCATTCTACGGCTAAAAAGACCTATCTGCAAAAAATTACTTTTAAAAGTAATATGCAATTTATTCCAAAAATGTAAATGTCTAGAATTAATAACTTTTTGATTAGAATTTGATAGAATTGAGCTAGAGTTCTTCTAAGGGCGTTATTATATATTTTAATTAATATTTCTTTAAATATACCATTACATTTTTTAAATAAACTCGTTTTCTTAAAATTTGCACGTAGGCCCTTATTTAATTTAATTTAAGCATTAACTCAGGGATATTTACGTCTTTCGTGGTTTGCAGTCGAATATTGCTGGGTTGGGTAATATCAAAATTCTATTAAATTCGGATTCTCATCTTAGCTCTTCTGAAAACGGCAGCGGCCATTTAATTAGTCCCCAGCTGTACACACAGATCCCAAAATTATGTCGAAATCGGTGGTGTAGGTCATAGCCGGGATAAAGATAGTTCACAGTAGGTGTTGCAGAACTGATTTTAGTTTCAGTGAGAACAAGGATGTCAGGTCTTTATTCTTCAAGATGTTGGTGAACTGAATTCATGTTGGTACTTAATCCTCTTATATTGCTAAAATCAATTCTGAGTTGAGTTTTTGGTCTTCTTTTAATATCTTTGCATGAAGGACCCCCAGTATCACCCGACGCCCGGAGATCCGAGTGGTCGGGTATTTTACCTCCGGAATATTTTGATCCTGGAGGCGCCATCATGCTATCTGTTGTAATCTAATTGGCGCTTTACAGTATTATACACTATTTTACCCAAAAATTTCATGAAAATCGGTTCAGCGGTTTAGGAGGTTTAGGAGCTGCGCGGTCTAGGAAGGTGAAAATTGATTTTTGTCCTTAAGATCCGGTATCTCGCAAATAAAGTGATTTCGTACTAAAAGAAGTTGCTTTAAATTGGCTTATTTAGACCTCAGGAAAATGTGGTAAGCTGTTGCAAAGAGCTTTAGGGGGCACCTTGTTTTAATTTACTTTAAAAGTTTCGGCAAAATGACAACTTTCAATTTTGAAATTAAATTGTTCGTGTGTAAAGCTAACCTGCAGGTATTAATAACTTTTTATTTAAATCAAAATTTTCTAACAAATGTATATTTTTTATACGACTGTCTTGAGAAAGGGGGTTTTACGCACGGAGAACAAAATCTGAAAACAGCATGTTGCGCACGACGTGTTGCACACGCTTACGTCATTTTTGCGCACGCTTACGTTATTTTTGGAAACGGGTCTCTCGTCATTGTGATTTTTGTTGTCATCCAATAATATAAGTTGGCTGAATTCCATAGCAACCGTCACGGCTCCTTTGTTTTGTTGATTATGTACTTTAATATAATATTATACATTTTATTATTAAATTGAAATTTGATTTTTCTGATCTCTGTTCATTCGCAGTCGTATAAAAAGTGTCGTATAAAACTCGTTTGAAAACCTCATTGCACACTCCCTCGACTTGTGGACCTCGCCTTCGGCTCTGTCTACCAAACTGTTACAATCATGTGCAGAGAGTCGTTTTCAAACCTTGTTTAAATTACTATTCTGTTTGATTACATTACCCTGTAGCACAATTCTTGAAATTACTGAAAATCTAGGAAAAAATGAGAAACCTTTCTCCAATAAACAGGCATCTAATTGGTGTTTGTTATAGAACCAAGAAAACTTTAATCAAAAATCATGCCCACTCTGTCAATAGGGATAGGAATAAGCTGTGTAACCAGAAGACCAGTGCAGAGCGGACTCAAGTCAAAATCGCCTGGGAGACACGAACTAGTTTAGATTTAGATGGTTGGTGGGACGGACATGAAAAGACACTAGACTGCTGATAGGAATGTGAGTCAAGAATAATCCTACATGCCCAATCTGTGGACAGGAAGAAGAGAAATCAAGGTTCCTTGTATCAGAATGTGAGGCCTACGCAAGGATAAGACAATGGGTACATATGCAAGAACTTTGATCAAGAAAAAACCACACTTACTGAAATGAGCTGACATACTAAACTTTGTAAAGCGTTATAAACATTATTTTTTATGAGATGTGTTGTAATTAGGACAAATAGAATCATTAAAACCTTACTCCAAATCCATGCCCACTGTGTCAATAGGGAGAAGAATAAACTGCGTCGACCAATCAGTGTATGAATTCATGAATGAGTAAGAATGGGAACCTTAACCCCAAAATCAGTTAAAACTCGAACTGCGCATTCGATCTCACTAGATTTCCCTATTTTTTAATAATTTCAGTATTTGTTGAAAAAGCCAATGGTCTTTCGAACATAATTAATTTAGAGATTCGATACTTATTGAATCCTGGATACATCTATTTTAGCATATTTATTTAAACGTTTGACCATTTTTAAAATATCTTCGTAAAGCATAAAAAATTTTGGCTTTCAAATTTTACCAACATATCTAGTTTTACAAGTTTGCTTTTTATGTTATTCATTATTTTTCTTGAGTGCCATTTTACGATTAAAAAAAAACCTGTGAAACTACCCACCATATTAGTTCTATTTCAAATTTGTGTAAAAATCAATACATGTCAGCAGAGCACATATAACTTAGAGGCTCAAGAGGAAGTGCAGAATCCACATCTTAGGAAGTTGAGACATAGCGATAAAACAATGTTTGAGGACAGCACTTCTGGATGGATCTAAACCATCAGTAAGTTATGTTTGCCCGGACAATTTCTAAACATGACAAGAAGACCAGTGCAGAGCGGACTCAATAGCTGGGCCCAAGCCGCACTCACAATCTCCTGGGAAATAGGAACAAGATGCAGACAGACCAGAGAAGAACCTAGTTTTACAGGTTTGCTTTTTATGTTATTTGTCTTGATTTTAGTGCCTGTTATTTTGCGCATTTAAAAAAAATTAACCGAAATTAGCTACAATATTTGAGGAGCAACTGACCAAAATGCATTTAATCCAAAATATTTTGTTTTGAGAAAAACTTAAAAAAAAAGCAAAGTTAGAACAAAAATTAAGATGTTAATGTTGATGTTTGCCTATGGCTATTCTAAATGGATTTAATGAGCTTTGATTGAATTGGGTTGTGTTTATTATAGATTGACAAAAAAGCAAAACATAATTAAACATTTTTATATTTAGTCCGAAAATCACAAAAAGTGGACTTAATGCATTTTGGTCAGTTGCTCCTCATTTGTTCTATTTCAAATTTGCGTTCAAATTTGCGTATCAAAAAATGAAAATATGTGTCAAATTTTGAACTTCCGATCTACTTATACTGGAACTACTTTACTTTGATTTCTCCGCTAGGCAAATATTTTCTAAAAGAAGAAGATACATGTTACCTTAAATTGTCGCTTCTGTTTAGTAATTTCTTAACATCCCTAAAACTCAGAAGCTTGTAGATTCAGCTGTGTCGAGAGAAAACCGGAGCAATGAAAACTACACCGCTTCTGGCCCTTGAGACAATCCTACCTACGTCTAAGGAACAAAGGTCAATGGAGAGGAAGAGGAAAATCAACGGATACAAGTGCGGGTTTAAGAGGCAGATAATGTGGTAATTACCCCTACTACAAAAAACATTTACTTTTTGCTAATAATTAAAGGGACAACAGGAGAATTAACACCACCTAAAAATAAAAATATTTTACAAATAATTTTTTTGTCGACTATTACCCCTCCATAGATTTTGACCCAGATCCGCGCTTGACTGGACATCTTGTAAAAAAGGACTAAAAATTAATAAAAAATAGCATCCATAACGGTCAGCAGAGACATACACATTGGAGGCTCGAGAAGAAGTGCAAAGTCAACATCTTAAATAGGAAAGTGTACCAGAGCGATGAAACAATATTTGAGGACAGCGCTTTAGTTTACTTCACTGATGAATCTAAATCATTAGCAAGCCATGTAATGCCGAGACCAATTCTAAACGTGACCAGAAGACCAATTCAGAGCGGACTTAATAACTGGGCCAAAGCCGCACTTACAATCGGCTAGAAAACAGGAACAAGTTGCAGACAGACCAGAAAATTCGCAGACCGACCAGAAAATTCGTAGACCGACCAAAAGCAAACAGATTTAGATGGTTGCTAAGACGGACGTAAAAAGACGTTAGACTGATGATAGCTATTGTAGCTGGATTAAACCGGTTGAGGGAGCACCTGACATGAATATGAATCGAGATTAACCCTACATGCACAGGCTGTGGACAGGAAGAAGAGGAATCAAGACTCAATGTAGCAGAATGTGAGGCCCGACGCACTCAGGCAAGAATTTTGACCGAGAAAGAATACTGACACACTGGTAAAGTGAACAAGAAGGCTCAATAAGCTATCGTCATCAAATGGAAGTGCAGAGAAGGGATTAAGGAAAAGACATGCCAAAAACAGAGCCCTGGCTTGCCGCACCTATGATTCACCCGCCCCACTACTACTGCTACTACTACTTGTAATTTATTTTCTGAATTTTTTGTTTTTTAATAAAAGTGTTAAAATATAGTGTGTAAACAATTTTTTGTACAAATTAATAATAAATATATATGGATCAACATGCGGAAGTGATCACTATTTTCTGGAGTCCAAAATTCTCTTTCCTTATCAAGGCCGAAGCCTGCATCAACAACATCTTGATGATACAGTGATTGAAGAAATTGATCACTGTAAATATAATCTACTAAGCCTAGAACATGACAGCGTAAAAAACTTATACAAAAAGAGACTGAACGAAAAACTTAATACAAGTTCAGGTGAAACCCCAGATGAGGAATACGAATGTATTACATTAAGCATCCACCAAGCTGCAAAAGAAGCACTAGGATTAGTGGAAGAAACTTCTAAAAGAAGAAAACCATACTGGTGGGATGCTGAGATTGAGAGAGAAATAGAGGAAAAAAGGAAATTATATCACACCTACTTATCCCAAAAGACAGATAGAAGCAGACAAGAATACAAAATCGCGCAATCAAAGGTGAGAAGAATGATCAGGGATAAGAAAAATCATTCGTGGACGCAAAAGTGCCAGAAAATAGATTCTTACTTAGGAGGTAGGAGAAGTACCGAAAGCTGGAAAACTATAAGATCGATTAAAAAAGAAACATGCAGAGATATCATTTCACCAATACCAGACAAAGAATGGGATGAGCATTTTAAAAAACTTTTAACTGAAGATAGAGCAGAATTCAAGGAAGACGCAAGAGACAATATAATTAGAACGATGGGATCTCCAGTACCCCTCACAATCTCTGAGGTCAAAAACGTGTGCACAACCTTAAAAAGCGGTAAATCTGCCGGACCCGGAAATATCCCAGCCGAACTTATTAAATATGGCACTGAAGAACTGTTTTGGAGATTACGGAATCTTTTCCAAAAATATTTAAATGGAACTGTAGTCCCAACTGAGTGGAAAACGTCATATATATCCACAATACACAAAAAAGGAAGGAAAGATATATGTGACAATTATAGAGGTATATCTGTGACTAGTACGCTAAGCAGAATATACGGTAAAATAATAAGAAATAAAGTAGAGAGCGAATATAAAGACATGGAGGCAGAAGAACAAGCTGGTTTCAGGGCGGGTAGATCGACTTCAGATCACCTCTTTTGTATAACCCAAGTTATTGAAAAGAAAATGGCATACGGTCAAGAGCTGCATCTGCTTTACGTGGATCTGCAGAAGGCATATGATAGTATACCATTAAATCTGCTTTGGAAAGCGTTGGAAAACACAAACATAAGCGTACAACTAATTAAGGCCATCCAAGAGTTATACCGCAATAGTAAGGCAAAAGTTAAAATAAAAGCAAAACTAACCAAAGGCTTTCAAGTAAATAAAGGTCTTAAACAAGGTTGCTGTATCTCGCCTACGCTCTTCAAGATATACTTGGAACAAGTCCTTAAAGTATGGAAGAGAAAATGCCAAAACATGGGAATTCCGTTGGACGAAACCACCTTGTATACTTTATGTTTCGCCGATGATCAGATAGTAGTGGCTCAGGATTATGACGACCTCGAATATATGACACGAAAACTAATAGAAGAGTACAATAAGTGGGGACTAGAGGTTAATCTCAATAAGACAGAGTATATGTGTATCGGTGGAATGAAACAGGATCTAATCTTAAATACCGGGCAGCGAATTCACTCCTGTGATGAGTATAAATACTTAGGTCTAAAAATTACAGCTGACGGAACACTAGACAAAGCTATAAAAGATCGTAACGTACAAGGAAGAAAAGCAATAACTTTATTAAATGGAATAATTTGGGACCAAAGTATATCAAAACATAACAAAAAGCTTATATATAACACCATTATAAAAAGTATTATTACATACGGCTCAGAAGTATGGCCAATCAAGGATAGAACAGAAAAAATGCTTTCCGCTACGGAGATGGACTATTGGAGAAGAGCAGCAGGGAAATCAAAAAGAGAAAGAGTTACAAATCAAAGAATAAGAGAAATTATGACAGTGGGTGGACGTACTTTAGTGGATGATATAAGAACAAAACAACTGGTGTGGTACGGACATGTACAAAGAATGAATGATGAAAGACTACCTAAACAAATACTACAATGGAAACCAACTGGCCGAAGAAAACGAGGACGGCCAAGGAGAAGCTGGAGAGAAGGAATAGACAGTGAAATAAGAATAAGAGGCCTAGATGATGAATTATGGGCAAACAGAAACGAGTGGAGATTGGGTATCGGAAGACGTAGAACGTTGTGAAACCGATAAATATATATATAATAATAAATATATTTAAAAAAAAACATTCCACACAATTTTGATCACCATATAGCATGAAATATCCCTATGTGCAGCCAATATCGTAAAGAACATTATTTCGAAATCCATTGACCGAAAACCATTAAATTTAAAAACATTAATTCAACTCGGTTCAAGAACCCTGGGTTTCAGATGTACCCGAATTATTCGAAGTAACTAGTTTTCTAAATAATTACCTCTCCAAACAATATTCGCGAAATAATGTTTTTGAACCAGGGTCCACATCAATTCAACAAATTTAGAAATATTTTTGAACCTTGAGTTTTTTGATGATGGTGAGTTTTTGTGTAGTTATTCTCCGCCTAATAAAAAGTAAAAATACAAACTTTTTGGTTGCATATTTTTTGAGTTATGCGTTTCCAAAAATAAAAATATTGATCCATTTTTAGCCTGCATCGGTTTCTTTAAACTTCTATAATTTTTAAACCGTTTAAGATAATTAGCTGAAACTCGCTATATGTAGAGAACGATTCACAAGCCAAACGCTGATGTGTTGATAGCCTTATTTCCTGAAAAAAGGGACAAAGGGTCTATGCCAGAATTATATAGGTAATGAAATCTCAAAAACTGATTTTTTGTTTTTCTTAATTTTTATAAATTTCTTTCTTAGACCATTTGTTTACATGTGTGCTAAATTTTACCTTGGGATGATAATGGAATCATAGTTAAAAAAATTATTTATATCTTGATGCATATATTGTTTAATATTTTTATTACTATAAAAATTAATATCAAAAGTGCACATATTGTCATGAGGCATCTTATTTAAGTAGAATGTATATTATAAAAACATGGACACCATCTGGTTTCGCTACGTTGACATTTAAATAAAGAAACAATTAAATAACTTACATAATAACGGGCTTACAAGAATAATTAAGAACCTGTACATAAATGCCCCCATTTGCCACTGCAATGTTTGATATTGATGAAAATAGTTACATTATTTATCTCTTAAATAGTGGTTGTGCGTGGAGTAAAACTTTAGGGGTGCACACCAAAAAATTATTGCAGCCATACCCAACAGATAACGCCAAGTTTTCTCAGTGCACTAATTTAAGCTGCACCTTTCACAGCCAACGGCAACCGGTGGATGGCATCCCGAGGGTGCGGGCGTTATCGATCACCGCAATTGATTCACAAGAGCATGAACCGCAGTAAGGCCCAGATTCTATGTACTGTAATATTCTATATTTCGTAATTAGAATGCGACATAACATCAACGGTGCATAGAATTTGGATCCAGTTAAGCACGGCGCCAGCGGTATCCGACCTACGCATCCTTGTTTCAACTCAAATGCACACATACGTACCGGGTATTAATTCTTAGTTAGTATTCAAGTCTTTGGTAAATTCCTTTTGGGGTATATTGATACTATATGATGAAATTATTAATTAAAGAATGGTCAGATTTTAATATTTTTAAAGTAAAATTTGAAAGTGTACGTGCATATGTGCACTTATGGAGGAACCGCATTGCTCTTAAAATAGTGGAAAAATCGGCCGTAAGGTAATTAAATATCAGAGGTGGCGTATTATTTTGACTGATGACTTTTGACGATAGTGAGGAACTTCAGAAATGTGAAGAGTGGATGTGTAATCTTAACTTAGGCGTCGAAATAAGTAAGTGAATATGATTAAAAACTTTTGAAACAGTATAATTCCAGTCACGGCTAATTTATAGGTAAAATATTAAAGTAGAGGAACTATCAAATAGTTATATTTAAGGTAAAATAAAGAATTTTGAACAACATCAATTTACAAAAATAAATTTTTACATATGAACCCACTGTCATCCCATGATAAAACTTGGCCTACATGTAAATAAATAATCTAGGAAACAAAAAAATTGAACAAAATAAAAAATCCGTTTTAAAACTTCATCAAAAATAAATTTTGTAGTGAGACCCCTGCATTTGTTTTACAAGAAGGATGCCACTAGGCATACCATAATTAAGCTTGTAGACCCATAAGGTTACACAGCAACTTTTACCTCGATATGCCCAAGACTTTATGAATTACAAGGGCTTAAAAACATCAAGTCAGTGCTAAAAAAGACGATATTAAGCATTAAAAAAAGTTAATAACTCAAAAACTAGACGGCTAAAAAATCTAAAATTTTTAATTTTTACTTCTTTTTACTTAGTAAAGAATTTGACGAAAAATTATGAAAATCAAAAGTGACAAGGTCTAAACCATTGGTTGATTTGATATGGACTTACCCATCAGTCATTGTTAAACAAACTGCTTAGGAAGGAAATTCCACTAATCGTATAAAATTCCTTACGTGACTTACTTTATAATAAGCCAGACTAAATAAATATTTCTGTAGTTATTCGCGAGCTCTTCTACGTTATGCATTGAAATAACAAGACGAAAAAATACTATCTACGAGGGTTGTCTTTTAAGTTTTTGCGTATACCGCTGGAATAAAACAGTAGATAACTTTTAAAGACTATTGTTTCCCAAAGGCGAAAATTAATGCACTTTTGCCTGCGCTCAATTCAGTTGTCAGAGCTGTACTTCTACTCGTTTGTTGGTACTGTCAAAATTGCATTCCTGAAGGCGTCGACTGCTTCCTCTAGCGACTGAAATCTTTACCTTCGCAATCCTTTCTTGATTTTTGGAAAGTTATATAAATAGTTGGGACTTAGGTCGAGACTGTATAAAGGATGGTCCAACAATTCGACGTTGTGTTGGGTTCAAAATTCAATGGTGTTTTGTGCTTTGTGCGAACTTCCATTGTCTTGGTGGGGGATGATTCGTAGTTCGAGGTTCGTTTTTCGAAGCTCAGTGATGAATTTTGGCAAAAAAATGGTGATGTACCAATCGGCAGTAACAGTCCTTTAATCTTTCAGGTAAATTGTTGCTACATGACCTGCTGTTAAGACAAATGTCGCAACCATTTTTTTGTATACACTTCGAGAACGGATGACTTTTGTTGGCTTTTCTTTATCTTGGAACACCCAATCACACGACTGACGTTTATTTTCGGGTTCATATGAGTAAATACACGATTCATTACCACTACCAATGCTGTAAACATTTTTCGAGTTTCCTGCCTTTAAGCGGTCTGAAGTTTTCTGACACCATTGCTGATTCCAATTGACTTTAGCTTCTTTCTGTTCGTCGGTTAACAGATGCGGTATCCAGAGGAAAACTAATTTTCTTATCCCTAATTATTCATGCAAATTTTTTTGGATGGAGGTCTTTGAACTCCCCAATCAAGCGTCAATCTCACGATATCACATGTCAGTCTCTCGTAATGAGCATGCGTACAGCATCGATGTTTTCCTGGGTGATAACCGTTTTGGATGCACCTGACCGTGGATCGTCGCTAAGGCTAATCAATCCCCGCTTGGATTCTTCATACCATCGAGAAACTGTCGGCTGATATGGTCCTTTATTACCAAAAACAGAAATCAACTCGGCAAAACATTCTGGTTGAGATAATTTTCTTCGAAAGTTGTAAAACATCATAGCCCGAAAATGTTTGTTTGACTGATTTGTTAACTTAAAAAATGTATTGTAGCTATAAAACTATATGAATCGCAATGACCTTTTGGATTGAGGTTAGGTATAGGTTAGGGTGGTTTTAGTTGGTTGTTTAAAAATAAAAAAAAATTAAAAACTTAAAACGCTTAGAACTCTATTTTAAATAATGTGTCGCTTATGCCCTTTTGCCTTTCAACCATGGATATTAAAATTTTATGTTTACTGTTAACTTCAAATGCGAAATGGTAAGTGGGTATATCATACCCAGGTGTACCATCCATGTTAGGAAAAATTGGTGTACCAACGCCGGGTTAATAGCTCTACACTAAGATCGTTTAAACACCGTAAAGTGTGCCGCCTTATTTAAAATACCTGCAACCCTAGTTACAATTTGAGCTACTGTAACTCACCCTCAAAATGAAAATCATCAAGTTAGTTGATTTTGTCACAATACACAACAAAAAGCAATTCTATAACTATTTATGATTTTGACCGGTGGCCACCCTTATATATATATATATATATATATATATATATATATATATATATATATATATATATATATATATATATGATATAGTTTTTATTTATTTTACTGCTTTTTGTACAATTGCACAGAAAAAAGTGTTTATTTGAACCAAAAAAATATTATTTGACTCAACCAAATTCGTTATTTCAATAGGTCCAAAACGTCCTCTTGTTTGGTTCAAATAAAAATATTTATTGTTTTCAAATAACTAATTTAGTCTCTTTAAATAACATTTATTTGATGCGTTAGAGTTATTTGGTTTATTTGACAAACAAAAATACATTTAAATCAAATAATTTGAAATATTTAAACCAAATACTACTAATTTATTTATTTGCAATAACAAGTTTATTTCAAACAAACAAATATGTTGGTTGGTAAAAATAAAATAATTCTTTAACATGACTGTTTTCTTTGATTGAAGTAAAAATATTTATTGTTTTCAAATAACTAATTTAGTCTCTTTAAATAAGATTTATTTGATGCGTTAGAAATATTTGGTTTAATTGACAAACAAAAATACATTTAAATCAAATAATTTGAAATATTTAAACCAAATACTATTAATTTATTTATTTGCAATAACAAGTTTATTTCAAACAAACAAATATGGTGGTTGGTAAAAATAAAATAATTCTTTAACATGACTGTTTTCTTTGATTGAAATAAAAATATTTATTGTTTTCAAATAACTAATTTAGTCTCTTTAAATAAGATTTATTTGATGCAAAAAAACATTATTTGACTCAACCAAATTCGTTATTTCAATAGGTCCAAAACGTCCTCTTATTTGGTTCAAATAAAAATATTTATTGTTTTCAAATAACTAATTTAGTCTCTTTAAAAAATGTTTATTTGATGCGTTAGAGTTATTTGGTTTAATTGACAAACAAAAATACATTTATATCAAATAATTTGAAATATTTAAACCAAATACTATTAATTTATTTATTTGCAATAACAAGTTTATTTCAAACAAACAAATATGGTGGTTGGTAAAGATAAAATAATTCTTTAACATGACTGTTTTCTTTGATTGCTTTAAAAAACTTATTACTTCTTCATATAAATTAATTTGTTTAATATTCTAGCCATATTTTTTTGTCTTAATATTAAAATTTATTTAATAACTGACATTTATTAAGTAAATTTTTTAAATTATTTTACTTGATGTAAATAAATATTTGTTTAAACTTATAATATATTTTGTTGAATTTAAGTAAATATTTCTGTGAGAACAAGAGTTAACTTATTTCACAATACAAAAACATATTTTCCAACAAACAAATAGGGTAGTTAGTAAACCTAAAATAATTGTTTGAACTTACCGTTTTCCTTGATTGTTTTAAAAAACTTATTGTTTTTTCTTAATAAATAATTTGTTTAATCTTCTCAATATATTTTTTGTCTTACTAACATAATTTATTTAATAACGAACTTTTATTTGTAAAATTATTTTGTTTATTATAAATAAATGTGTGTTAAATTTAAGTAAATATTTATTATTGCAAGTTTATTTCAAACAAACAAATAGGGTACTTGGTAAACCAAATATAATTGTTTCAAATGATTGTTTTCCTTGATTGCTTTACAAAATATTGCTTCTTATTTAAATTATTTTTTAATATTCCTAATTTATTTTCTTGTCGCTTTAACAAAATGTATTTAATTAGATTAGACATTTAATAAACAGTTACATGATTACCCGTCAGAATACTGCGTTGTACAAGTAAACACAAATGTTTTGCACGAAAAAAAAGTATTTTAATTCAAAAATAGGCAGGTAGGTACAAAAAACATGTAAAATTGTAAAAACGTTTAAAGGCAAATTAACATAAAATTAACCAAATATGCATAAAACAAAAATACTTCCTAAATACTAATTAGATTATACTTGTGTAATCTTTTCCAAGGTATAATAAGACCACTAACCTATATACAGGGTGACCCAAAACCCTGAGACCTCCCTAATATCTTCGAAATCAAAATAAACAGAGAAGTCAAATTTCACATACTCAGATGGTTTGCAAAAAGTATCTTTTTTGATGCTAATATTGGAACCAGTCATTAAGGAGACGTAGCGAAGCCAGCGACGTTACTTTTTAAAATGAAATACCCTGTATATTTTTGCAATTTTGAATAAAGCTTTCCTTTCTGTTTCCAAAAATACCTAATATGCTACGTTTTTATGTAATGGTTTTTAAATAAAATGACAAAACCTTTTCATTAAGAGCAATGAGTTAACCAAGAAAAATTATCGATGACTCTTTGTCTGCTTTACTCTTTTGTTTGTTTTTGTCATTTTATTTCAAAACTGTTAGAGAAAAAGGTATTAGGTATAATAGGTAGTTTTGGAAACAGAAAGACAAGGTCTATTCCAATTTGCCAAAATATAGAGCGTATACCGGGTGTTCCAAAGTGAGTGGCCTATTGGATTATTTTGGAAACTATACAATAGAAACTTTTAAAACTTTCTATTCTTACATACGTCCATGTAAAGTATATTTACAAAATACTTTCATAGTTGCGGTGTTGCCATTTGCAGGAAAAGTTGGCTTTATTATTTTAAAAAAACACCATGTATATTTTTCGATTCTTTATGTAGAAAAATGTATGTAATTTTTTTCAACAATTATTGTAAATTTTTTTTTACACAATTTGTTTTCAAAATGGGTATAAAACCAATTTGTGCAAAAATTTTGAATAGATTTGTGCAATGGAATTTGTTGTAAAATTTTAAACAACTGTGTAACTGTTTTTTTGCACAATGCTTATTGTACAGCTGGGGACTAATTAAATGGCCGCTGCCGTTTTCAGAAGAGCTAAGATGAGAATCCGAATTTAATAGAATTTTGATATTACCCAACCCAGCAATATTCGACTGCAAACCACGAAAGACGTAAATATCCCTGAGTTAATGCTTAAATTAAATTAAATAAGGGCCTACGTGCAAATTTTAAGAAAACGAGTTTATTTAAAAAATGTAATGGTATAATTAAAGAAATATTAATTAAAATATATAATAACGCCCTTAGAAGAACTCTAGCGCAATTCTATCAAATTCTAATCAAAATGTTATTAATTCTAGACATTTACATTTTTGGAATAAATTGCATATTAATTTTAAAAGTAATTTTTTGCAGATAGGTCTTTTTAGCCGTAGAATGATGATTGACGAGTCTGGCAACATTAAATTTGCAATACCTACAGAATTTTCAATTGGGTAAAGAAATATTTCGTATTTTATAAATAATATGTAATATAATACAGGGTGTAGCAGAATGAAGGTGCGTTTTTAAAATATGAATAACTCAGCTAATTACAAGAATTTAAGTTGAGATGTTACGATTTAACTGTTAGAAAGTGAATTTGCGTTTTGAGAGTAATGTCAGGTAGATGACGTCCGTTTTCTACAATGATTGAGTCGTTCCTCAAAGTTCCGCATCACACAAATCAATTTCAATTGCCCATGGGCGTAGTTAGGGTGGTTTGGGTGGAGGTTAAGCCTTCCCGTCCAAAGCTTGTTAAAATTAGCCCCCCCTGAAATTATTCGAACTATAGCCTACCAGATGAGAACACCTAACTACGCCCATGCCAATGCCCTAACTTGTGCTCTGGGTAGTTATTCTGGGTCTTAAATGATGTGTCCACATCACACGCTTTTGACCAATAGCAAACTCTGACTCTCGACCACTAGCATAGTCGCCCGCTCTTTAGAGTTAATGAATTTTACGCGTTTGAATTGAAATCTGTTCTCCTGCCCTATACCGACTGAACGTTGCTCGGTTATATCGTAGGAGAAGCTAATTTAAAGCTTGCTATTGGTCAAAGGGTGTGTTGTGGATAGTCACACCGTTCAAGACTTAGAATAGATACCGTGATAGCTTCTTTCTACTCCTCCAGCCTATCTATTCTCGTTCTTGAACGATGTGATAGTTCCCATCACATGCTCTGGCCAATGGCAAGCTAAATTAGCTCCGAACCGTCACGTGGTATGCGGAAAGATCTCTGCGCAAGGTTCTCCTACGGGACGACCGAGAAACGTTCAGTCGGTACGGGGCAGGAGAACAGATTTTACTTCAAACGCGTAAAATTCACTAACTCTGAAGAGCGGGCGACTATGCCATTGGTCGAGACAAGGCATTTCGCACAACACGCAACTGCTCAGAGTATGCTATTGGTGAGAGCGTGGATCGTGTGATGTGAATAGAGCCTCAGGGTGGTTTAAGGTATTTTCCTTAAAAAATAATAATTATTAGCTGTGGTATCATGAAATCGAGTAAGCCACGACACTTTACCGAGACGGGAGATCACGTGACAACCAGGCCGTACCTGGGGGATCAATCTTCCCCCAAATAAAAGTATAAAGTGTTTAAAAAGATTTCGCAACAACACAACTAGGCCAAAAAAATAACACAATACGATAATTTTTATTCAAATTTTTTAATTTTAATAAATTGTTTTCTGGGAACTTTCTCCGTGGCCAGTCTGTTTATTTTCTAATTGTTCATTGTTAACATCTAAACAACAATTCATCGTAACTATTTGTTTTTGTAGTTATGAAACAGCAGTTATTTTCATTTTAAAAACGCTTTTCCATTCCGCTCTACCCTTGGCGCTAGAAGCAAAAATAAAAATAGGTTATTTAAAAAGATATAAATAATTGTTGGCGCCGCAAGGGAAAAGTTTGAGAAAAGTCCGTTTTTAATGTCGATTTTTGGGGAAAATTCATGTTTTAGTGGTTAATATTCAGTGTTTCAGCGTACAAATTTTAATAAAGTTTTTTCACATACATGAAGGAGAAAAATGCAACATGCTTAGGTATATTGCATACTAGCTAAATTTAAAATGTTAAATAAAATATTGAACGTTTGACAATGAGTTTAAAAAGTAACACAAATTTTCCAATTTCTATCTTGTAAAGAAGAGCCCCCTTGCCAATCCTCGGTGCGCCCTTGGTATCTATCCTGACTTCTAGACGCATGATAAATCTTTTTTGAGGGAGCTTGTTCTCGTTTGCCGTCGCAGTTGGGATGAAGATAGCAAGTCATTGGCGGATCTATGATGTCCGGGGGAGGGAGTGAAGGCGGTTTTGTTACAGGGGTCAAGGAGGCAGCAAAAACCATTTTTGTACGTTTTTAATAAGTTTGACCTCTCAAGTTCAGTGCAACAATACACAGATAAAATGCGCAAAAATTTTTCTGTTTTATACCTTGCCACTAAGGAGCTACGAGGGAATTAGAATCAAAAGGAATTTAAAAAAACAAAAATTAGTTACAAAAAACCTAACTTTTTTCTAATTACATTTATGCCGAAACAATTATTATATTCTATTTGCTGGCCCACCACAATATTTAAAATTGGCTCGAAAGTTAATCCAAGGCTTATTGTTAGTCAGAAATAAATTGGAAATAAAAGTAACTTTTCTGTTTGTTTTTTTTAAAAGTAGAGTTAATGCATTTGGCATTTTTTTTATCAGAACTAAAAAGTATAAGTTTTATGTCTGAAACGAGGGGGGCGGTTTGAAAACATGCAGCAGAGTTTGTGAAAATTTAATCACGAATAAGTCACTTTGCAGCCATTATTAATTATTATTTTTATTTGTCCTGGAATGAGAAAAATTAGGTTTATGGAAAAATACACATACAAAAAATATTTGCAAACTAGCTGAACTTGTAGATTTTGATTTTGAATCAGTCCACCGCCTTACCGAGGGGAGGATGAAGGGGGGTCAATCCCCCCCGAAATTTTTAGGACTCACAAATAATAAAATATTTTGTAGTGAACAGTAGAGATATGGGCAAATCGCATTTTTTTATGTCAGAATTGACTCTGATTTTTTAGATTTTTGCTTATAACAGCTAAAAACATGCTCAAACTACAATTTGGTTGTTTATATAAACCTAGCCCACCTCAATAAACATAAATAAATTACATTCCAGAAATATGTGCTCTTTATGTGCTAATTTCGTCCACTTTTTAAAATTTTTGTGCTCCTTTGGTTTCCACGGAAATTAAAAAAAATTATTGGTGTGCTAGCTTTATATAAAGCTAACAAGCCCATACAGAAATAATAAATATTTTTATAATATTTATATGCGAAAATTAGGTGCTTTTTATGTGCTTCTGTTTGCTAAAACAAAATTCCATTTACCAATTTGTTTAACCTTTTTTTTTAAATGTGTGGGCTGGCTAGGTTTATATAAATCTAGCAAGCCCACCTCAATAAAAATAAATAAAATACATTCCAGAATTATGTGCTCTTTATGTGCTAATTTCGTCCACTTTTTAAAATTTTTGTGCTCCTTTAGTGTTCACGGAAATTTAAAAAAATGATTGACGTGCTAGCTTTATATATAAAGCTAGCAAACCAATACAGAAATAACAAATAGTTTTATGCCCACCTCAATAAAAATTTAAAATATTTATTCCAGAATTATGTGCTTTTAATGTGCTAATTTCGTCCACTTTTTAAAATTTTTGTGCTCCTTTGGTTTCCACGGAAATTTAAAAAAATGATTGGCGGGCTAGCTTTATATAAAGCTAGCAAGCCCATACAGAAATAATAAATATTTTTATAATATTTATATGCGAAAATTAAGTGCTTTTTATGTGCTCCCGTTTCCTAAAAAGAAAATTAATTTTCCAAGTTTTTAAGATTTTTTTTTTAAATGTGTGGGCTGGCTAGGTTTATTTAAACCTAGCAAGCCCACCTCAATAAAAATAAATAAAATATATTCCAGAATTATGTGATCTTTATGTGCTAATTTCGTCCATTTTTTAAAATTTTTGTGCTCCTTTGGTTTCCACGGAAATTTAAAAAAATTATTGACGTGCTAGCTTTACATAAAGCTAGCAAGCCCATACAGAAATAATCAATAAAGCTAGAACGTCAATCATTTTTTTAAATTTCCGTGTAAACCAAAAGAGCACAAAAATTTTAAAAAGTGGACGAAATTAGCACATAAAGAGCACATAATTCTGGAATGTATTTTATTTATTATTATTGAGGTGGGCTTGCTAGGTTTATATATATATATATATATATATATATATATATATATAAATAAAATACATTCCAGAATTATGTGCTCTTTATGTGCTAAATTCGTCCACTTTTTAAAATTTTTGTGCTCCTTTGGTTTCCACGGAAATTTAAAAAAATGATTGACGTGCTAGCTTTATATAAAGCTAGCAAACCCATACAGAAATAATAAATATTTTTATAATATTTATATTCGAAAATTAAGTGCTTTTTATGTGCTTTTTTTAAGCTTTTTTTTTAAATATGTGGGCGGGCTAGGTTCATATAAACCTAGCAAGCCCACATCAATAAAAATAAATAAAATACATTCCAGAATTATGTGCTCTTTATGTGCTAATTTCGTCCACTTTTTAAAATTTTTGTGCTCCTTTGGTTTTCACGGAAATTTAAAAAAATGATTGACGTGCTAGTTTTATATAAAGCTAGCAAGCCAATACAGAAATAATAAATATTTTTATGCCCACTTCAATAAAAATTTAAAAAATTTATTCCAGAATTATGTTCTTTTAATGTGCTAATTTCGTCCACTTTTTAAAATTTTTGTGCTCCGTTGGTTTCCACGGAAATGTAAAAAAATTATTGCCGTGCTAGCTATATATAAAGCTAGCAAGCCCATACAGAAATAATAAATATTTTTATAATATTTATATGCGAAAATTAAGTGCTTTTTATGTGCTTCCGTTTGCTAAAAACAAAATTCCATTTACCAAGTTTTTAAGCTTTTTTAAAAAAAAATTTGAAACTCGGTGGGGTTTGACTTATAGCAAACTCTCCAGCGACGTCCGTCAATGGGGGTGATTTCAACAAATCATTAAAAAAAAACATGTTTTTCATATGTTTTATTCAATTTTCTTAAAAACCAAGCTCTTTATCAAAAAATGTGTTCCATACTTTGTCATAGCGAATAAAATTTCCTTTCAAATGATGTATAATAAAGTGAAAGTTATTTTATATTTACCGCTCCAGTGGTGTTCTTAATTTAAAGAAATTATTTAAGATCAATCCAAACTAATCAATTTTGTGTCTTATTAGCTTTTCGGTGGATAACAAAGAGCGGGAGATAAGAGGTCGAAAAAATAAGGTCGAAAGTACAAAAGGTCGAAAATACAAAAGGTCAAAAGTACAAAAGGTCGAAAGTACAAAAGATCAAAAAACAAAAGGTCGAAATTTCAAAAGGTCGAAAGTACAAAAGGTCGAAAGTACAAAAGATCGAAAGTAAGGCCACTTTATTTTTAATTCCATATGCTTAAAAAAATAACCGAAAACACCTGTGTCAAAGTTACAACTGTTACTTTCTGCACAAAAATATTGCTTAAGGGGGACCATGGCCCCTATGCCCCCTCCCCTTATAACCACCGGTGTTTTTTTGCTTTAAAGAACTTATTTAGATAAATCAAAATATCTAATCCAATCAAAACACAGTTTATTTTAATTTGGAAACATTTTATTTTAGTAGGTATAAATTACGAAAATTTTGAAGTATTTATCATAACATTAACCTCACTTTGTAATACATCATTTAAAAAGAAATATTCTTATCCTCAATAAAGAATAAAGGCACATTTTTTTCCGAAAATTTTAGTTAGAAAAGATATTTAAATATGCAAGAGAAACTGATTATTTCAGTTATTTTTGAAAATAAGTTTATATTAGTACGCCCCTGAAGCCTTAAATATGGCAACAACCCGACATTTTAATAAAGTTTTTAAAAGAAAATGTTATGTTCTACAATAAAGTATACTACATATTTTTTCCTAAAAAGTGTAGTTTTTGAGAAAATTTTGAAAAACCTATAATAAACATGTTTTTTCTAAATAATCCCAATTTACGTACGCCACTGAGGAGCTACTTGCTTTTGCTAACCTTATTGACCAATATATCGTTGGAAAGGGAATTTTATTCTCCACAAAAAACTGTTCTCTGCAATTTTTGATAGAAAGGTTAGTTTTCGAGAAAATTGCATAAAACTGAAAAAATTTTGGTTTTTGGGGGTTTGGGGGGATTTTCTCCGTCCCTCTCGATTATTCGAGTTGGCAACAGAGATATTCGGGTTCAGCGGGGTCAAATTAGGGGGAAATGGTCTGTTGCCAAAATGTAATATGATTTGCTTCTAGACCGAAAACCTTTTAAAATATTATGCTCTGACTAATCTACCAGTTGCTTAAAATTGTCCTGTGTATTACTATTTTTGAGATAAACTGCTGAAAAATTGAAGTGAACCACCCTATTTTTTCGGACATTGTTAAAGTAAATTTATTAAACGAAACGGTTAATTTCCACACAATTTTCTATGTGATATTGCTTCGATTATACTCTTTTAAAGTTTGGTTTTCTTGTTGTCCTGCGCTTGACAGATAGCTTCACAGGGTGGCTACAGCGCAAGTGCAACAAAAGTGCGTTTAGTTTGCGAGATATGATATTTTTCCATAAAATTGTACTTTTTCTGATTTTTAGTTTGATGTTTCAACCCGGTGAAGAAATGAGACATCTGGGAGCAAAATTGCTTTGTAAATAAGGTCACTAAAATTTCTTATCGTTAGTTGTTTTTTATTTGCCGACCAATCTCTACGTATGATACAGTAAAATGCTCAGTTAGCGTAATAGTCTATGGACAAATCAAGTTTCGTGTGCAAGTCGTGCCAACTTTCTGCCGATAACCTAACTTTGTTAAGGGCATCCCATATATCAGGTTTTGACTTTTTGTCATTCTGGTAAATGCGTTTTTTGAAAGATATAACGGATTCAAAATGGCGGAATGGCGTATCTTTAAAAAAATTGTAACTTTTTTATTTCTTATCCGATTTTCATGGATCAAAGTTTAAAATACTTACTTTGTAATGTACTTAAAAATGTATTGGTCAGAAAATATGTATTTTTTTATATTTGCAAAAAAAATAAAAAAAAGGTAATTTTTTCTTTTTTATTTTATTTATAAAACTATTGCAGCTAGAAAAAATTTTTTTTAAGTTATTTCCAAATAACTGGAAAAAAATAGGGGTCTTTGGGGTATATTTAAAAATTATGCTTTTAATGAAAACCATAAGAACTTTTTGAAAGTAACTTAAATTTGTTTAACATACCTAGCAGATCAGGTTTTGACTTATTGTCATTGTGATAATCGCGCTTTTTTTTAAATATGGCGGATTCAATATAGCGGAAAAGCATATTTAAAAACAAATTGTATCTTTTTTATTTTTTATCCGATTCTAATACAACAAAGCTTAAATTACTTGATTTGAAATGTATTAAAAAAATACTTTTTAAAAATGTATTTTTTTTAATCTTTGAAAAAAAAATGGGTGAAACAAATGACAAATATGATTTTACTTATTTTATTTTTAATTGACCCCCATATACGGACGTCGCTGAAGGGTTTGTCATAATTAAACCCCACTGACTTATACATTGTTAAAAAGAAAATTTTATTTCCTACAATAAAGTATAAAACACATTTTTGCCAATTGAGCTTAGTTTCTGAAAAAAATTGGAAAAAACAGAATTAATTTGTTTGGTGATTTGTAAAAATTGATTTAAGTTGTACAGGCCTGTGAAGTTTTAATCTGAATACAAATCTTAAATTATTATAAACGTTTAAAAGGAAATTTGATTGTCTACAATCGACTATAGGTCACAATTTTTGATAGAGAGCTTGGTTTTTAAGATAATCGGTTAAAACCCATGTAGTTTCTTTAATTTTTGTATATTTTCTTAATAAACGGACGCCGCTGGAGAGTTTGTCATTAGCCTGACCCCACTGACTAATACACTGTTAAAAAGGAAATTTTATTTTCTACAATAAATGGCAAAATAATTTTTTTTTTCCAAAAAGCTTAATTTTTGAGAAAATTGGGTAAAATTTAGCGAAAAATTGATAAATTTAGTGATTTTTTAAAATTTATTTTATTTACGGACGCCCCTAAATTGTTATAGATAAAATTACCATTGGCTTATTATACATCATTTAAAAGGCAATTTTATTGTCTATAACAAAACGTGTATTATATTTTTTGATATAGAGCTCGGTTTTTAAGAAAATCGGGTAAAACCTGTAATAAACATGTTTCTTTTTTAAATTTATTACACTACCTCAATAAACGGACGCCGCTGGAGTCAGTCGTATCTCACTGACTTATACATTATTGAAAAGGAAATTTTATGGTCTACAATAAAGATTAATACATATCTTTCCCTAACCCTAGTTTTTAAGAAAATTTGAAAAAAATCTAAAAATTTCAGGAGGGGGATTTTGCAGCTAAAATTTTAAAAACTAATATATATTTTTTTTTTTAAATTAGATTTTACACATTTTTGATCCATTTCTATGTCATTGTGTCTTTAGGGCGTCAACTTAGATACATTTTTAGAAATTCGAACACGACTATATAAGGAGGGGGATAAAAAAAATTGGACCAAAAACTTGCCCGGCAACATCCAAATCGTTAGTCTATGACCTATTAATGTCCATCAAACAACCATAACAATGATAATAGAAATCAGCTGTTCTACTAGACGCCTCAGCTGCGTAAAGCCGCGCGCTGCCTTATAGGCGTCCGCGTACGGTAATACACCTTCGGTAGTCGTTTTGGTGACAACGAATTGTTTTTTTATTGAAACAAATATAAAATATACATTCATATAAGACTTGTATACACCAAATTAAAGAAAAATGTTCATTCTAAAACTTTTATTTAAACTTTTTTTTAAATTTTGCTTTGGTGTTAATAAAAATGTAGGTTAAACTTTACTAGCTATACAAAAAAAAGTAAAAATTCAGTTATTTTATTTTTTCTAAAAAAGGAAGCAAAATTTTGAAAAATATAATAGAAAGTTATTTTATTGCGGGTGCTTACTGATTCATTTGCCATTTTTTGCAACCCTCTACGACTATTTTTAAGAAAGATACATCGTTTTAAAAAGTATCGTGCAAAAAAAAGTGGTGGGGGCCATATCTTTAAAAAACGCATTTACCAGAATGACAAGTCAAAACCTGATCTATGGAGTGCCCTTAACAAACACGGCTTATCGGCAAAAAGTTGGCACGACTTGCACACGAAACCCCCTTTTAGGCCGATTTGTCCATAGACTATAACCAAAGCATAACATTTGTGGCTCCGACGCAGTTAACATTTCACTTTTTTCCACTCTTAAAAATTTTGTTTGTGAGATACATTTATAGGGGAGGGAAGTAAATTAGAATTTTGGGGTGTTTTAATTTTTTCCTATAGTTTTATTATAGTTCCTATCAGTCTGCCAAAGCTCAACTCTCTTGCATTTCTGGAAGTGGTGCTACTTTTACCTAACTTTAAATGTATAGGGGAGGGGAGTAAATTAAAATTTTGCGTTTTTTTGATTTTTTCCAGGGGTTTGGTCATAATTTCTCTCAGTCTGCCAAATTTTAGCTTTGTAGCATGTCTGAAAGTACAGTAGAATATTAATTATCTATACATGAGTGAGTGAGTGAGTGAGTGGGAATTTCGACGTTTTTTGAAATTTCGTAACTACTTTACTACTTTATGAATTCCATGAAACTTGGAGGGGTTGTTAACTCCATGGAGATCTCCGACTGTGCAAAGTTTGAGAATCGTAGCTCATTCCGAAGTAGAGTTTTAGATAGGTCAAATATCGGCTGAAATGTTTCAAGAAAAGATGGTTACGACGCGCGAACTTTGCGTGGCACTGCCGTGTCCCGTACCCTCAGATATTTGGGTTGCCTCATAGTAAATTTGGTCGCTATGGGTCAAAACGGGTAGAAACGTCAAACTAAAAATCAGAAGAAGTACAATTTTATGGAAAAAAAATCATATCTCGGAAACTAAAGAGAAATTTAAAAAACTGAGAAATAACTTTTTTTGGATTTAGCTGACTGTCATTTTATGTCATTAAATTTTTTTTGAAAAAATCGTACGGGAAATGGGTGCTTTGCAAACTTTTGTTACACTTGCGTTGTAGCCACTCTGTGAAGCTAACTGTCAAGCGCAGGACAACAAGAAAACCAAACATTAAAAGAGGATAATCCAAGCTATATCACATAGAAAATTGTGTGGAAATTGACTGTTTGGATTAGGAATAAATTTACTTTAAAAATGTCCAAAAAATTGGGGTGGTTCATTTCAATTTTTGTGCAGTTTATTTGACAAAAAATAGGTTACTATCAATCTTAAACTTCAGGGCGTCGGCGTCGCAACGGCAGTTATTAAAAAATTAACTGCCCGACTATTAAGGTAGGTTCTTTTTGTTATAACAAATTTTGTTTAAAATGTAATGCAATCTAAATTAGAAAACCACGTTTCGATTCATAAGATATAATTTTCTCGGTTTTTTTTTATATCTTAAAATCACTGACTCTGACAAACGTTGACGTTATAAAAAATACTGTTGAATCCTAAACTAACTTTGATAACCTCATTCTGCCAGCTGCTGTGGTTTTCAAATTATAATTTTTTAAAAATATTTGATCCCTCTCTTCTACTCACTTGCGTGCCCCAACCCTCACCAAAACAGACAGACAGGCAGCCTCCATCAAAATATTTGGTAGTTTTTGGTATTGGAAAAAGTACTTGTTAACTTATTTTGTCCCAATAGTCTTTCTATACCGTAAAATTTCCATGGCTTAAAATATCCAAGTAAATTTTGCCGTATTCAAAAAAAATGAGAATTGCCTATAAAAAAATCATAAAAATGAAGGTAAGGAAAGAATGTATAGTTTTTCTTTACAAGTGAAAAAATTGCTTTCAAAAAGATTTCAAATTGAAAATTGTAGAAAAGAAAGTGATCTAAATAAAGCACTTTTTACTTCCAGAAATACTGAAAAATGCTGGGCTTAAATATGGAAATAACTGTGGAACTACTTGATGGGATGGCAGACGAATATTTGTGTGGTTACGGGACAAATTATTTTTACCAGAGGTCCAATAACTTTCTTTTCATTAATTTATTTTTGATATTATAACGCTCTTTATAGTTTTTTTTGTATAAAGGGTAAGAATCTGAATGTCGAATGAAATTTTATCTGTCACTTTTTGTTTTGAATTTCTGTTGTAGAATACCCTTCGTCGGCCAAAATACCAATTTTGGCCCTAGTTACCTCAAAGGAGTCTTGTTGGCCCGGTAATCGCGGCATTTTTTTAACACTCACCTCTCTTTGTCCACAAACAAAACAACACTCCATAAATCACACAAAAAAATCTGAACTAATAAGCTGATGATCAACCGTCTGCTCATGCGCGTCTTTTGTCCTTTCGGCATTTTCTTTTATTTTTGCCCGGCAATTTCACCTCTGTATGTCTTTTTACTCACTTCTGCATGAATTAAAAAAAGGAAGAAAAACGGTAGATACCGCGAACACAAAATCCTAGACAAACTGTCTGGAGCCCGAAGTGAATAAAACTGTGTCCCAAAACCAAGGGATCAAATTAAAATAGGAGGTAGGTATTGCTGTAAAGGACAAATAAGTTTAAAAAGTCACTTATTTGGATTTTTGATATTAAGGGTGAGCATTCATACCATGGGAACTTTGCTACAGTTTTTGCATATTTTTAGTGGTGATTGCCGGTGAAACATTTTTCCTTAGTCGGTTGACTTCAACTCCCATAGACAAATGACTTCGGTTTAGTCCGTTCAACACCTTGATGAGTTTCCTTTAAATACATTATAAAAGAACATAATATAATCAGTGACGGATCTAGGCCCCGAAAATTGGGGGTTGCCCAAAAAAAATATTTAATTACTACTTTTTGAAAATTAGTTATGTACTATCAGTTAATTCATGAGAGTATATACCAGGTGGGCTAAAAAACAGGACAAATTGATTTTTGTTATAATATTCTAACATTCGAACTATACTACCGATTAAATAATAATGATCTTAAAATCGGTGGCATAGTTCCACGGTAATTATGTTACTTTAGTGGACCCCCTCCCCAACGCTAAGATTTTTATGCCACATATTACATGAACAAACAAATTAAATTCCATAAAATACGGCATCATAGGGTTTCGCCCCACCCCAGACATATTCGTCGGTGCGCTACTGAGCCACATCTTTAACCCATTTGTTCTCAAACAGTGGCCGATCTAGGCCCTTAGAGTTGGTGGAGCCCAAAAATAAAACTAAATTATGACTTTTTTGCAGATGAAACTGGAGTCGGGCAAAGGTAAATTCGAGGAAAAATTATTTTTTTGTTTTATAGTAAAAAACTTTACGCGTTGCAAAAACGTAGTGCGACGGACAAAACATCGAAACACAAAATATCGAAAGTTCGGTTCGGTTTTGTGTCGAAACCACAAAATTACAAAATATCGAAAAGACAACATATCGAATTACAAAATGTCGAAATGCAAAATAAATGAATAAAACCCAACCTAACACGATCTGGTCAGGTTAGATTTTGTGTAATAACATAACCAGGACCTGTTGTATATTAACCTAACTAGGTCAGGTTTAAAAACTATTAATATTATACAAAACAGACTAACCTAATCGGGTCAGGTTAATGTTTTATTCATTATAATAACCTAACCAGAACAGGTTTTTTTAATAACTTCGTAATTTTGTACTTTCGTCATTTTGTGTTTAGATGTTTTGGTCGTCGTCCCAAAACGCACTAGAACAATATAAAAAACAATATATTTTTCCTGTCTTTTTAAGTGTTTAATATTTATTTAAAAGGAAACAGCTACTACTAACACCTTTAACACCAACATAAAAAACTCAAACTTTTAGGGGGATAGCATAAAATACGGCATTATCGGGTTTTTGGCCTTCCCTCAAGACGTATTCCTGGTTGCGCTACTACTCAGTTACACGTATTTGAACAAGAGAAATATTAAACACGATCTTCTCGCACAAATTTGATGTTAACCTTAAGATGCACCATCCCAAGGCTTATAATCCATTCTCCCTCTTTGTTGTGTTGTATGTGAAGAACAAGGACTTAATCGCGATTAAACCCATAATTGCGATTAAGTGCTTACGGTGCATCTGAGGGTAAATAGTGTAAGAAGCTATTATTACTGAATACTGATACAATTTTGTTAATAAGAACGCAGGCGAAAGTTTTTGCTTTTTTAGTTGAAAAGATGCACTTGTCCGATAAACTATTACTTGGTTTTTACCAAACTTGGGAAGAGTAAGTACTCTGATACCCCCCTTTGTATACGCCGGTGTTCTTAATAATAACAAATAATAATTTAATTTAACGTTTTTTTCAATATGGTCTCTATTTACGTACAGGCAGCCAACATACCTAACACGTTTAGATGCGTCCTGCAGGCCGGGTGCCCCGCGTTGTAGAAACAGCCATGATCAAGCTAATGAAAAAATAAGCGGGCAACGTTCGAAATTACGTAAATATGCAGCCCGCATACTGCACTAAAGATGCACTAAAGATTTACCTGCATGAAACAGACAAAGAAAAAACCGCAAACTCACAAAGAAGGATGATTCTTGATCGCAAAGCGTAACGTTCGAAATTACGTAAATTGTCTCAGACTGACCACTGAATATTTAACTGTGTGACACAAATAAAGAAGAACATAATAGGTATCACCAAGTAGCCTATTCTCGATCGTAGAGCCCTCAACTTTCATTGATAAATGCAAAATCACTAATATTTTTAGGCTGTATAGTTTGGTATAGTAACATAGTATAGCGCCAAATTGATCCATTCATGCTTTTAAATTAAAGGGACTAAATAAAAAGTCCGAAATTCTCATCCCAACTTGGTAGCGGCCATTTAATTAGTCCCCAGCTGTACAGGCCTGTATAAAAAAATTTCACATATTTTTGCACAATTTGTTGTATATTTTGCATTAATTTTTTTAAAATTTTGGAAAAATTGCAAAATATTCAAGTATGAAAACATTTTATACAATATTGTGTAATTTTCTTATTCTATTTTGTGCAATATAAATGCACAATTATGTAGTTATATTTTAAAAGATGTTTGTATTTTTTTTACATTGTGGTGTTATATTTTTCTTTTTACCACAAAAAATATAATATATCAATATAATATATTATATATTTTACAATAAATAATTTTAGTTACACCCAAAATTGCACAATTTTGTGCATATATTTCCTGCAATTTTATGTAAAAATAGTTAAAAATATGATTTTTTTACATAATATTCTGTAATTTTCTTTAACAATTAAATGAAAAGTATCCCTGAATGTGTACAAAATCTTGTAGATGTTTTTTTTTCAATAGGTTGCATTGCATTGCATTTTGTTTTAATTTTTGTGTATATATTTTTTGTATATATTTTTAAAAAACGCTTTATTACTTTTTATAACAAGTACACAATGTTTAATTTTTATTTGACAAAAAAATACCAAACTAAAAAATCACTTGTTAAAAGATCTTTATTTTCATTTTTTCTGATGAGTACAACAAATTTTAACACATTAGTTATTAAATTATTTAACCAATATTATTATGCTTAATGAATTTACCTGAACGTGTAAAATATATCTATTTAAAGATTCTTGTTTGCTGGACTTTCGTTGTTCGGATTTTCCATTGTTTGGAAATTGCAAGGAAGGCAGCGAAGACAAAATAGCTGCTAAAAAATAGTACTAAGTTTAACGGACATTGAAGGATTTCTATGTAATAGTCAAATTATTCTGACTGATATTTTGATACCCTTTAAATAAAGGTTACAGTTTTATAGATACCATGGTAGTAAGACAGGCAAAATATGTCTTTTGACTTCTAATTTACAAATTTTAAGTTAATCAAAAATAGTGGTGTTGCAAAAATCATTTACCTTCGTCTGCTTCATGGAAACTCTTTTCAGACCGCTATATCTGATCTTTGGTAAATTGCGTTTGATTTTAACAGCACCCAAATTTTTGAACAAACTTCTGCACATTTGTCAAAAAACTGTCTTTGTTTTCCGGATATGCCATTGCAAAATCGTTCAAGCTAAAAAATATAAAAAAAATGTTTAAATATAGAATTTTAGTATCGGCCGTTATAAAAAAGCGCAGTTTAGACCAAAAATAGGATAAGCCATGAGTAACAAGCTGAAATTTTGTAAATAGTTTTATTTGGTCAAGAAGCCCAATTTTTTCTCTGCGAAAATTCTTAAAAGTGATTCCTAAGGGAGTGCGCGGGCGCAGAAATGTTTTCGAGCTTCGGACTGGCTAAACCAAGACAATTTTGGGGACAATGTTGTCATTTACTTTCAAACACATTTTTTAAATCACAGAAAGAAAAATCAAAAATGGATCAACTATTCTCAAAAGCTTGGGTAGACTAGAGTCCCTGTATGTTGACATATTTGGATATATTACCAAATATGTCAACATACAGGGACTCTAGGGTAGACCTATGTGTAGTAATTTACTTACCCCGAAATCTCTCTTTGTGGACTGCAAGTAGGCACCCATTCCTCCAGTTTTTCGAGAACTAATTCCACAAAATCCATAGAATCCATTACACGTTTAACGTTAACGGAAGCACTTATCAATTAATGACACTAACCTTGTACGATCACCTCACTGACAAGCCAAAACACAAATTTAAACTCACAGAACACTGAAGGAAGCCAGATGCGGTGGGGCGATCCCTTGAAACGACTTTTACCGAATCAATCCGACGAATGATTTCTACAATTTGAAGTATATTGTTGCGGCCCTAATTTTTTGTGTACATCACCCTTGTTTCTATTGATATATATTTTCAAAATAAATTCTAGTATATATCCAAGACCCTAACAAAATCGACAAGTTGCAATAAACAACGCCGGTCCCACCTGCCGCCAGCTTTTTTATGTTTAACAGCCGGAAGGTCATGGGTTCAAGTCCAGAAAAACCTAAATTAGGAAAAACCAGGGGCGCCACGTATTTGTTAAGGTGGGGGACGTCGGGTGTTAAATTTTTGTTATAGATTTTGTTCACAGAATAACAATCCCAAATACGAACTAATTACTACTCTATTTAGGAAACTGAATACTTCAATTTAACTAACTATTTAATCACTGTAACAATTTTCCCTTAAAAGAACTAGGAATACTCCCACGAGAATAGGTTGGCAATTTCTTTGATTCTATTCGGCAACACTGTTAGAGGGTTATCAAAATAAGTAAACACAAGGATTGAGGTTAAGTAGATTGTATAATGGGCTTTCTTTATCTGCTGACAGTTTAAATGTAGGAAATTATTAATCATTAATATTAATTAACATTTTTAAGCAAAACAGTAAGTTAGGTTAAAAAAAACAAAATATGGTTTTTATTTTAAAATTGAAGTTGAATAGAAAAATGGAGTTATGCAAGTTTAGAAATCATCATCATTCTTGCAAATAAAATTGATAAATATAAAAAAACAATATAGTTTCCGACGTCTGAGCTCAGGGTGTCGTTTACACTGGGAAAAAATTATTATGAATATCAATTGTTAAGTTACCTATATAAGAAACATGGTATTATTTTAAATAAAAACAAATAGTATGAGTTATTATTTATATTATAGTCGAACCTGGTCAATAGGCTGTGGCCAATAACCGACCTTTAAATTAGCTTTGACAACGACTAAATATTTAGTTAGGCCTCCCAGCACTAAACCAAGGTCGACTACAAATTACTAACTTGATATTGTAAAAATTTTGTCATAAGAGCCGTCACATCTCTTGATTACACCAATGTAAGAACCAACATCACCTGGCTGTTCTAATCAGTCACAGCATACAACCACACAGAGAAAGACACAACTTCTTGTACATTCAAACGCAGAACCCACCTGGAGAACCCTGGAAAAGAAAAAGGACACCTTCAGTTTTCCAGTGGTGTACTGATAATTCGGGATTTAACAACTCGAAACACACTGCATATTTCAGTGGTCGTGCCTGAACTATAAAGCCGCTTCATAAATAATTAAATAAAAAAAACGTCAAGAAAACATTACTGATAAAAAATTATATTTTCTTTTTTTTCAAGACTCGGTTGGGGAAATTCACACTCACCTTCTGAAAGAAGGGTTCCCCACTCCACCGCAGTCTCATCCTACAGTCCGGTAGAGCGGACACATCACAGCCCTCGGCCTAGCACATTAGGCTAAAATGGGTCGTGCTACCATATACTGTAAATAAGAAAAACAATCTCAGCTTCACGCCCAATTAAGTTACAATTGACCAAAACCCCAAAAACTAAGATTTTTTCCCAAAAGAACCACGAGTACCCCTAACCTTAAAAAAAAATATGGCTTACCAATTCCACTGGTACTGCCCATGTTTCAGCAGTAGCCGGGAGACAGATCGAACAGTTTTTAATAAAAAAAATCGGTCTTGCCCCTTTTTAAGGGCTGGAAAACGATCCTCTTTTACACGAGGGTGCTTCCAGAAAGACAAATGTCAAAAGAAAGGAAAGATGTCAAAAGAACGAAAGAACAGTCGACCAGTGACAACCAACCCGGGTTCCATCTCTGCACCAACCACAACTCGGACAGAACAAACCTCCTGAACTGGTTGCACCGAACAGTATTGTCAATCAGAACCAAGTTAATCGTTCCTCAAAATTCAAGAAAAATGTACTGTGCAACCAATGTACAACAATCAGCCCTTATTTGCTTCATGAGTCCGGATAATATAAACAATGTCCCAGTGTTCCAGATTCAGCACCGAGCAGAATAAGTAATCCGTGAGCAGCCATACAACCAGAGAAATGTACCCAACCAAAACACCGCGCGTGGTATTACAGCCTCACTTTTCCATAGGTAAATAAAATCGAATTAAGTACACGGTTTTCTAATTTTTCAACTAATAAAAAGGTGTTTTATAGGCCGGCAGTCAGTGATACAATTTGTAAAAATGCCCATCTTAAATCACAACAGAACCTGTCTAACAGTGCGCGAAACATGGATTGATTTACATAAACTTAAGGTAGGTTTATAGAATTTAAAGTAGATTTATAAAAAGAATGTTGATTACTAACCACAATTGTTAGTGTGAAACTACACGGTGTCTTAAGGATAATTTCACACGTAACAATCCCCCCCTTACTTCAAAATGGTTAACCCCAAGGGTTAAACATATCTAGTTATCATTCGACAGCTTAAGATCCTTCGAGTGCCAAGAACCTGGAAGAACACTACCATCCAATTCCTTCAATACATACGTCCACGGCGACAGTTTATGGTGAATCACATAGGGACCTACAAAAGGTGGAGCCAACTTATGAGAGAAATACTTAGCAGCATTGGATTGCACAAAATTCTTCTTCCACACCTTTTGACCCACAGAATATTCTTCCGAGCGTTTACGCAGATTATACTTCTCTACACTCTTACGACCCGCTACTTCTAGACGTTTCTTGGTTTCGGCAAACATCTCTCGAAACAGTAAATTTCTTGTAATCCCAGAATCTTGAACACCAGACTCAACACCTAACAATTCCTCATTCCGATAGTCCTCACCAGACAAACACATGTTCCTTCCAAAGTTCATAAAGTAGGGAGTCACTCTTGTAGTCTCATGTACAGAAGTCCGAATGGCACAAGCCAAACGATGAACGTGTTGGTCCCAAATGCGGTGGTTATCCTTGACGTACATACGAATCATGATTTTGATCTGGCGGTTTTGTCTTTCAGTTGGGTTAGCCCTTGGGTGGTAGAAGGCATTAAATCTGAGATTAACATTATACGTCTCCGCCAATTTACGAAACTGACCACCCTTAAACTGACTACCGTTGTCTAAAATGATTTTCCTAGGAACCCCAAAAATCATAAAGACATGTTCTTCAATTCGGTTAACCACAAGGTTCATTGACATCGAACGAAGGGGAAACACCAGTGTAAATTTACTGAGATTATCATATACTACTAGAAGAGCTGTATGTCCCTTTGTACTTCGAGGTAACGGACCCACAAGATCAACGGAAATGATCTCCCAAGGCCTACTAGGTTTCTCATTAGGAATCATATGATCGCGAGCCCCTTTAGGATCAACTTTGTGAGCAGCACACACAGTACAACGTCGAACGTAAGACGCAACGTCCTGGCGCATCTTAGGCCAATAGTACTTTTCTGCCAAACGTTCATAGGTCTTATAGACTCCAGTATGACCGGATGTAGGAGGGTCATGGCCCGCAGACAGTGTTTTGTGTCGTTCCTCCTTCGGCAGTACTAGCTTCCAATTATCCCCTCGAGGCATTAAACTTGAGAATTCCTGTTTAATATATTTGTACAAGTTACCATCCTCTCCGATACGCCAATTAAGAAACTTCAAAGGTTTATCCATCACATTTTTAACCATCCTGTTATACCAGCGGTCCTTCTTATTCGGCTGAGGTGAAGAAATTTCACTACAAATTAGATCAATCATAGGAACAGCCCGTGATAACATATCAGGTACAATCAGGTCTTTGCCTTTACGGTGGATAATCTTATAGTCATACTGTTGTAGTTTTACTGACCAGCGTGCCAGGCGTCCGGAAGGATCCTTTAGGTTGTGTAACCATTTAAGAGCAAAGTGATCCGTAATAATCGTAAAAGGAAGTCCCTCAATATAAGGTCGAAGTTTTTCAATCGCCCATACCACTGCGAGACATTCACGTTCAGTGGTGCTAAAGTTTTGCTCTTGCCGAGTAAGAGAACGACTTAAATAACAAACCACTCGTTCACCACCTTCTGAATCAGGCTGAGTGAGAACCGCTCCAATCCCATAACCACTAGCGTCGGTTTGTATAATAAAATCTTTGGAATAATCGGGACAATTCAAAATAGGTGCACTCACCAGTAACTCCTTGATTTTTCTAAAAGACTCCTCACACTCTGGTGTCCAACTAAATTTGTGATGCTTCTTCGTCAGCGCGGTTATTGGAGTCACTATTGAAGAGAACTCCGGAACAAAACGCCGATACCAACTAAAAGAACCCAATATTCTCCGTACTTCTTTAACAGTCCTGGGACGTGGTAACTCTAACATACTTTTAACTTTATCTGGGTCGACCTTCAACCCTCGGCTGGTAACTAAATAGCCCAGATACTTCATTTCAGGCTTACACCATTGACATTTCTCCCAACTGATAGTAATATTGGCCGCCATCAACCTACGGAAAACTTCGTCAAGGATTTGAATATGTTTTTCGAACGTCGAAGTTACGCAGACGACATCATCCAAGTAGACAAAGACGTGCGGCTCGAGGTCAGCACCCAGGACATTCTGAATAAGCCTTTGCCACGTTGCCGGAGCGTTATGAAGTCCAAATGGCATTCTTTTAAATTGGTACAAACCCCGGTAACAAATAAAAGCCGTAAGAGGCCGAGACTTCTCTTCTATCGGTACCTGCCAATAGGCGCTTTTAATGTCCAGACTTGAAAGATATTTGGCATTGTTTAGCTTGTCTAAGGTCTCGGTTACGAGAGGTAAAGGATAGTTATCTCTTTGTGTGACTGCGTTCAAGCGGCGATAGTCGACGCAAAATCTTGTTTTCCCAGTGTTTTTCTTTTGTACTACGACCACCGGAGACGCCCAGGGACTACTGCTAGGTTCTATCACACCTTGAGCCAGCATCATCATCAATCTCATCATCAATAACCTTTTGTATAACAGGAGAAACCCGATAAGGACGTTGTCGGATCGGCGCAGACTCAGTAAGGATACGATGTTCCACTCTATTAGTACGACCAAGTTGTGTACCCATCAAGGACTTATACGTATTAACCAAATCTTCCATTTGCGCAGATTGTAAGGGTGTCAACACCGTAAGGGTTTCGTTCTCGATACTAAAAATAGTGTCAGCCTTCTCAGCAAAATGCCATTCGCTCTGCCTGAGGTCAGGAACTACCCCCATTACTTTCCAAAAATCAATACCCAAAATTAACAAGTGAGGTAACTCCGGAACCACAGAAACTTCAACAATACGCAATTTACCCTTCAGTGTGACCGGCAGGTCGATAACGCCTAAACTTTGTACACGCTGACCGTTATCGACAGAACACGAACATTTTCTTGAAGTATCCAAGCGAAGCCCCAAGTTCTTGACGATCTCCCAACCCAAGCTACCAAGAAAAGTTTTGGACGCACCCGAATCCAAAAGCCCCAAAATCTTATGCCCCAGGACCTCAACTTCGAGATATGGTCGTTCATCATTACGAGCGTGATCTAAAATAAAGTCTAAAATCGGTGAAAATGAATTAGCCGGATCAGTATTGGCGACTTGGCTCAAAGGCCGGCGACCTATGAGTGTCCTCTGCCGTTTCCCGAACGATTACAGTTGGGACACCTATTTCTATAAACTCCGACAGCCTGACAGCCGTAACATTTAACTGGACTGCGAGAAAGACAACCAATTGCTTTATGACCAGGTTGGCCACATCTGAAACACGTTAGTGTGGTGCTACCCCGTGGAGCAGGAGGAGCGTTTCGTGGTGGTGTTCGTGTGCCACTTGTGCTTTGTCTAGATGTCGCCTCTACGGCATCGACTACGCCCTCTGTTTCTGAAAGGACTTCCACGTAAGCCAGATCAGGTTCAAGCATAAAACCCTTTCTGAGAGGCACGATCGGTCGCTCTTGATTTCTGTCTTCTATCTTCCTACACAGCCTCTTAAGTTCCTCAACGGTCGACACATCTCGAGAACCCAATCGTTTCTTGTACAAGCTACCGATATTACGCATTAAAATTTTAAGCTTGGCCTCTTCGGACACTTGGCAACGTAACCTCTTGAAATAGGTATTCATGATTGAGAGATATTCACCAATACACTCGGATGGTCCCTGCTTTCTGCGTTTAATTTCATCCAAAAGATCTTCCGCATGTGTGGAGGGCAAAAATTCTGTGCGAAATTCCTCCATCAGTTCATCCCACGTTTCTACAAGGCCTTGCTCAACGCATTCTTGATAGAACGAAAACGCTCTTAAATCAAATAAGTCGATCCCAGATCGAAAGAGTTCCTCCTTAGTCACGTTACGCGCAACGCGCAACTCCTCTACACGCTGGAAAAACGCAGTGAGCGACATCTTGCCGTCACCAGTATACTTGGTAAGACCCCATTTGTGAGGTGGCACTGAAGTAATCTGAGCTCTGGAGTTAAGTCTATAAGGTAATGGTGATGAAGTTCCTATTGGTCTAGGCTGGTGTCGAGCAGATGGCTCGTCTTGATCGGTGTCCTCATCAGAGTCCGGAGTTCGTCTTGTGCCGCTTCCTAAGACGGTCAAATCTGGTAGATCTACTGCTACTGCCTCCTTTTTGGTAGCGGACTTATTGTCCAACTGGGCCAAAAGATCTAAAGTCTGGGCCAGCAACAATCTCTTAAGCATTATAGACTCCTTGGTTCTGGCCTGTAAATTGTCGATTCGATTTAGGCAGTGGTTTAGTCTAGAATGTAAGGTTATATAGGTTACGGTTCTCCTGGAGCCTGTAAAGGATTGGACCAAAAGTACCAACTTATCAAGCGTCGATGTGAGGACTCCGGTGTCCTCTTCAACCGAGAATGGGTAAGGGGGATAGCGCAAACTGTCATTGTTCACCTCTTGTTGCCTTATATATACCAGCCTAGTCTCCAGTTCAGTTTTAGTACCCACTGACTCTACTCCTCTAATGGCCAACTCGTATCCTATCTCCGAGACTTCAAGTCTCTTAATGTCAATTTTCCCATGCCAAGGATATGACATTGTAGTAACTTTTTAATCTTTCAAAAAAACAATAACTAATCTATGTTAAGTAAGCGTACACTGCGCAAGTCTACTAATAACCACACTACGCTGGTCACAAAGTATACACTTCTCACTATAATAACTACTCGCACTATCTTACACTATATCAATTTAACAATTGGGCAAATAATCCCAATTACTCTAAATTAGATCTTTATTTAAAAAAAACCAAGACCTAATAAATTCGACGTGTCGTGCCCGCAAAACCGAACGGAACAGACAAGAACCGCGTTCGCGTTTACAAAAAAAACTAATAAATAACATCGTACAAGTGTCTCCTCTGTGTTTACCAAACCTCACTCTAACTGTGTGCCAAATAGAATTACCACCCTAGCTACAATTAAACTTTACCTGGCAACGGGTACCACTTACTCAGCACAACCAGCACCCACCCTGGTATTACAGCGACGTTCGCTGATTGCCCTTAAGCAGACTAATGAACCTCAATTAGCATTTAGTCTTTTAAAAAAAATTGAAGAGGAAAAAAAATGGAATAAGATTTTTAAAAAATAAGTAGGCGTGAACAACAGTACCCAATTCTGCGATATTAGGAAAAACAACCCAGTTATTAGCTTTAAATTATTCAAAAAAACGATGGTCATCTAGTGTTATCTTCCAACAAAAAGCAACTAGTAAACAAATAACTTATCTAGCAGAAAAAACTTATGTAATTTTAACATGCCCGTCAAACCTCCTATCAAGAATTGACAACTCCATGGGTCATAAGGCTGTAAACCTTTATGCACTCCAAGCCCATGCTAATTGTCGATTCGCAAGAGTCAGTTATGAGGATGGCTTTAGAAATACCTTAAAAAAATAAAAATTTCCCGGTACGAATCCCCAAAGATCATATAATATTTACCAAATATATATATGCTGCACTCAGTCTAAGGCGGATCCTCCATTTCGCGACTTCAAAAAAAGACAAAAAAATCAGAAGGAAAAAAACTCAAGTTGAACAACACTAGTGACACCCGTTCTCAACCAAGCTTGGTTTGGACTTACTATGTCCTACGCCTTACTAGCTAACCTAACACGTTCTGACCTAACCAAAAAAAAAAAAAATTGTTGTGCTTCTAAACAAAGCAGCTATCTCTTGTATTTAATTACTATGGAGCTGTAAAACTATCAAGTAATTCTAGGTACTGGTTAACCTGAACAAGCTTACATTATGACTGATAATTTAAAACAAACAAATTTTTTGTTTAAGGCCGGTATACCCGTAGGTCATATTTGGTATATGCTCTCCGAAGCCTACGCCGTACCCTTAGCCCCAAAAAAAAAATTGTCCCCCCTTTTTTTAAAAAAAAATGAAAAAAAAAAAACAAACAGGATTATAATTACTTAGTTTGACAGTTCCGAGGTAGCGCTGTTTGGAGAGGTATCGATGTTCAACCTCGGCTCTAGGTAATTTAGATTAAGGTTTTCCCAAATTCCTGAGCACAATAGGACCCACCTCTGACCCGAATTGTAACACATTGGAGAAGATGTTAGTCCCCAATTGTTACCACCAAAAAAAATGAAATAAAAGAAAATGTTTGAAGCACAAAAACTATAAGTCTATCTTTAATTAGTCAACATTAGGAAAATACCGAGCAGCACCTTCACAAAAAAACAAATCTCTATATCCATTTAAACTACAGTCTTAACTTTCCACAGAAACATTGGCCTATTGTACAAAAATGTGTATTGATGATTTCGGTCACCTAACGTACCCTATGGTCTGGACAAAAAAATTTAAATTATAATGATTTTATTTTTTTTTTGTTGAAATATTTTCCAAAACTTTTCCCATCCAAAACTTTCATTCAGTTGAAGTATTATTAATATGTGTCGACCTATTCGTGTCTTTAAAAAATAAAAAAAAACCTACATAATAAAAAGTACTGAAAATTGCCAAAAAAACAAAAAAAAATTTTTTTTTTGTGCAGCACATAAAATAAATTATTGGCTGGCTTCCCAAACAAGGAGAAAAAAAATATAGTTAGTGAAAATACTTTTTGTGGTTTTTCGACTTTTTTGAATGATTTCTTAAAGTTGAAGTAGTAACGATTTTCTTGGCTAACCATTGCCTTCTTAAAATCTAGAATAAAGCTGGCCTGTGTTCTCTTCACTTTAAGTTTCTTCACATGGTTAGAATTTTTCCGATAAGGTTAAAAGACCACAGTGTACCATTGAGTTTATAAAGGACCTTAAATTAACCAACTATGTTATCGTTTTTTAAGGCTTTTAAGTCCTAAAGATTAGAGAAATAAATGAAAATTGTCATTCCCCCGTTCCTGTTTCCCTTTCAGAGACTATATAGTAGTAACTATGGATTTTCCTAAGTTTGATATACTCAGTTTTTCCCAACAAACAAAAAAAACCATGAGAAACCTAACCATCTATCTGCCCAATTAAATCAATTAATAACCTATATGGATAACTTAAGGGTATAAATTTTCCCTAGTAGTAGGTGTAGAGTTTAGTTATCAATTACCTAAAAGCCAAAACTCTAAAGTGATTCAGGTTTTTATAATACCTCTATTCAGAGCAAAAAAAATTATCATCCCTCATCGGATTCTAAAAAAAAACCATGAACCCTAGACCCTTTATTGTTATCCAAGCTATCCAACATTAGTTAAGCAAACCTATTCCATACCAAATCAAGGTTCAATAAAAAAATGTGGGTGCTTACCGACCAAGTAGTACTTACTATCGAAACACATTTAAACCTATAGCCATAAACAGGGGTTTAGTAAATCCCTAAAAGGTTCGTACAGTCTGATGCCAAAAATATCCAAACAGTCCTGCGGACTAACACTTTTACACTAAACCACTTAATCAGACCTGCACTTGTGACTCATCATTTTTTTTAATCCCTTCTGACCAAGGTACATGGAATCCCTCCTGTATTCTTCTTTAAAAAAAAATGGAGCCACCCCCCTTGTTTCGCACCAAAAAAAAAAGTTAAAACAAAAAAAAAAAATGTAAGGGAATCTGAGGTTCCTATAAATACCTACTTCGCGAAACTAGCTCTAGGTTTTATTTTTTTTTTAAAGTCCAGTTAGTAACTAGTTTATGCCCTTAATTCAAAGCTCACTGCTATTTCTCAGGTAGTTTGACTCTGGTGAAAATCAAATGTTTGGTAAAAAAAAATATTTTTCCCAATAAAGTTAGAAGACAGGGAAGTACAGCCAGTCATATGTCCTAAGTTTTTACTGAGTGTGTCTGTCTGTCAAGTTTTATTACTTATTATTCGGATCCTAAAAACAACAAAAAATTGAAAAAAAAACTGTCTAGTTTGTCAGTAGCCACCTTCCACTTCTCCTATTTCAACTTGTAATCGACCTAAGCTAATTAGGTTAAAAAAAAACCATGTACCACTTTATTGCATAAACCAGCCACCATAAGACCATAAAAAAAAGTTGTCAAATTAAAAATATCAACATTTTTCCTTAACTAAAAGCAACTGCACTAGGTGGTCATTTAATCGAAAACACCATTAAAACTTTATAAATACCAACTTCTCCCTTTTGTGTAGTTGTTACTAGGATTCCTGTTCTCTTTATTATAGAAAAAAAACAAGAAGAAAAAAGTTAGTTGGGTCATGCCAACTTATGTTGCCTATCTACAAAACCCTGGCCCTTTACGTTGGGTGCCAAATCTGTTGCGTATCTACAAAAACTCGGGCCCCACGTTGGGCGCCAAATCTGTTGCGGCCCTAATTTTTTGTGTACATCACCCTTGTTTCTATTGATATATATTTTCAAAATAAATTCTAGTATATATCCAAGACCCTAACAAAATCGACAAGTTGCAATAAACAACGCCGGTCCCACCTGCCGCCAGCTTTTTTATGTTTAACAGCCGGAAGGTCATGGGTTCAAGTCCAGAAAAACCTAAATTAGGAAAAACCAGGGGCGCCACGTATTTGTTAAGGTGGGGGACGTCGGGTGTTAAATTTTTGTTATAGATTTTGTTCACAGAATAACAATCCCAAATACGAACTAATTACTACTCTATTTAGGAAACTGAATACTTCAATTTAACTAACTATTTAATCACTGTAACAATTTTCCCTTAAAAGAACTAGGAATACTCCCACGAGAATAGGTTGGCAATTTCTTTGATTCTATTCGGCAACACTGTTAGAGGGTTATCAAAATAAGTAAACACAAGGATTGAGGTTAAGTAGATTGTATAATGGGCTTTCTTTATCTGCTGACAGTTTAAATGTAGGAAATTATTAATCATTAATATTAATTAACATTTTTAAGCAAAACAGTAAGTTAGGTTAAAAAAAACAAAATATGGTTTTTATTTTAAAATTGAAGTTGAATAGAAAAATGGAGTTATGCAAGTTTAGAAATCATCATCATTCTTGCAAATAAAATTGATAAATATAAAAAAACAATATAGTTTCCGACGTCTGAGCTCAGGGTGTCGTTTACACTGGGAAAAAATTATTATGAATATCAATTGTTAAGTTACCTATATAAGAAACATGGTATTATTTTAAATAAAAACAAATAGTATGAGTTATTATTTATATTATAGTCGAACCTGGTCAATAGGCTGTGGCCAATAACCGACCTTTAAATTAGCTTTGACAACGACTAAATATTTAGTTAGGCCTCCCAGCACTAAACCAAGGTCGACTACAAATTACTAACTTGATATTGTAAAAATTTTGTCATAAGAGCCGTCACATCTCTTGATTACACCAATGTAAGAACCAACATCACCTGGCTGTTCTAATCAGTCACAGCATACAACCACACAGAGAAAGACACAACTTCTTGTACATTCAAACGCAGAACCCACCTGGAGAACCCTGGAAAAGAAAAAGGACACCTTCAGTTTTCCAGTGGTGTACTGATAATTCGGGATTTAACAACTCGAAACACACTGCATATTTCAGTGGTCGTGCCTGAACTATAAAGCCGCTTCATAAATAATTAAATAAAAAAAACGTCAAGAAAACATTACTGATAAAAAATTATATTTTCTTTTTTTTCAAGACTCGGTTGGGGAAATTCACACTCACCTTCTGAAAGAAGGGTTCCCCACTCCACCGCAGTCTCATCCTACAGTCCGGTAGAGCGGACACATCACAGCCCTCGGCCTAGCACATTAGGCTAAAATGGGTCGTGCTACCATATACTGTAAATAAGAAAAACAATCTCAGCTTCACGCCCAATTAAGTTACAATTGACCAAAACCCCAAAAACTAAGATTTTTTCCCAAAAGAACCACGAGTACCCCTAACCTTAAAAAAAAATATGGCTTACCAATTCCACTGGTACTGCCCATGTTTCAGCAGTAGCCGGGAGACAGATCGAACAGTTTTTAATAAAAAAAATCGGTCTTGCCCCTTTTTAAGGGCTGGAAAACGATCCCCTTTTACACGAGGGTGCTTCCAGAAAGACAAATGTCAAAAGAAAGGAAAGATGTCAAAAGAACGAAAGAACAGTCGACCAGTGACAACCAACCCGGGTTCCATCTCTGCACCAACCACAACTCGGACAGAACAAACCTCCTGAACTGGTTGCACCGAACAGTATTGTCAATCAGAACCAAGTTAATCGTTCCTCAAAATTCAAGAAAAATGTACTGTGCAACCAATGTACAACAATCAGCCCTTATTTGCTTCATGAGTCCGGATAATATAAACAATGTCCCAGTGTTCCAGATTCAGCACCGAGCAGAATAAGTAATCCGTGAGCAGCCATACAACCAGAGAAATGTACCCAACCAAAACACCGCGCGTGGTATTACAGCCTCACTTTTCCATAGGTAAATAAAATCGAATTAAGTACACGGTTTTCTAATTTTTCAACTAATAAAAAGGTGTTTTATAGGCCGGCAGTCAGTGATACAATTTGTAAAAATGCCCATCTTAAATCACAACAGAACCTGTCTAACAGTGCGCGAAACATGGATTGATTTACATAAACTTAAGGTAGGTTTATAGAATTTAAAGTAGATTTATAAAAAGAATGTTGATTACTAACCACAATTGTTAGTGTGAAACTACACGGTGTCTTAAGGATAATTTCACACGTAACAATATTTTTGCACAAATTTTCATTAAAAAAATTACATTTTATCTGTGTAGATTTATAACACAATGGGCTTTCCCACTACGCTGTTGAGAGTTATTGTTCTGTTGTGTAATATTTTTACACAAAATAAGTTACACAATCCAATTGGTAACATTAAAACAGATTTATTCGTTTATTTCAACAATTGTTTTATATTTTTGCACAATTTCAGTTGCACAGCGTATTTAAAATTGTTGCATGGATATTTTTCTCTGTGTATAACGTCTTATACCTATCTGTAATTGTTTTTAAAATATTAACAGGTAAAAATTGACATTTTGTAACTTTAACAGGCCGTAAAATCAAAACCTATCTTAACTTTTTACAAGCTATCGCTTTAGACTACTTTTAGATTTAACCCAGGGTTAAATTAACCATGGAATATTTTAACCCTGAACTAATTCTAAATAGTATAAAATAGCTTTTGAAAAACCGAGATAGGAATGTAGAAACCGTTTTGTTCTATTCTTAATAGTTTTGATGTTACGGGCTGATAAAGTTACAAAATGTTAATTTTCATCTGTCAATATTTTAAAAACGGTTGAAGATAGGTATACGACATCATACATAAAATAATAAAGGTGTTTGCAAAGTTTTCCCACAATTGGCAACACTGCAACTATGAATGTATTTTATAAATATACTTTACATGGACTTATTTAAGAACAGAAAGTTTTTATTGTATACTGCCGTCCTAAGCCTAACCCCCGTATTTGAAAAAAATCCAAAAATGCGATTGTTGGTTAAGACAAATTATAATAATATACTCTATTGTTTATACTAATGTAACCAATCGAAAAACTACAAAAAGTATTTAAAATGTCACTTAAAATTTTCTTTTTTCCATAAGGCACTATGTATTTTCAAACGTTCAACGCGATTTACTCCATTTCATATAAAATTCAAATACGGGGGTTACGCTTAGGACGGCAGTATAGTTTCCAAAATAATCTAATAAGCCACTCACCTTGAGACACCCGGTAAATCTCATTTAAAAAAGTAACGTCGCCGCCTTAGCTCCGGTCCCTTAATAATAATAAATTTCACAAAGACAAATAAATTTCACAAAATTTCACACACAAGCTACAGGATTTCACAAAAATGTTCCGATTTTTTCAAAAAACATTTCACAGAATTTCACAAAAATTTTACAGAATTTCACAAAAATTTCACAAGCTGTGTACACATTTTGTAATGTTTACGCTAAGCAATCTAGAGAAGTACTAGCAGGTTAATGGCGAGTTTAATGGTTTTAACAGAAAATTAGTTAAATCAAATAAATAAAATTCTAAACTTTAGGGCGGAATGTTATTGGTCGGATTTCCGCGAATCAATCGGACAACTTTGGATCGAAACTCTTTGTCTGTTGTGCATTAGAAAAACAAAAAGATCTGTTGCGCTCCTCTTTTTTATCATATTGACAGCTAGAGAGTTCACCTTAGTAGGTACATCGATTTTATTCTACACTTTTTTGGTTATTTGCTATATTGAAATAAATAAAATTCTTGTAGATATTATATAGGGTGTTTTTGAACCGTTCTTTTGCCACTTAGTTATTGTTATCGTTATTCTGCGTCGGCGCAGTAGCGATTTGCTGTTATTTTTAATAGGTATAGCAACGCGCTGTATTTACAGAAGATAAAAAGTTGTACTTGTAATTTCATAAAAATTTAACCTTATTAGGTAACTTGGTAATTATTTAGTATATACGAGTTTCTGCCATTTTTGGTTTTTGATGAAAAATCCTTTCTGGAGGTACTTAGGGGAGTCCCTAGGACCCTGAATCGGCGACCGGAGAATTAAAAAAAAATTGTTTTAATTTTTTTGAGTTTTTCATTTTTTTTTTCTAAATCGACGCAATCTAACCTGAACAAACTCAAATCAACTCAAGCCAACCCATACCAAACCAAAAAAATACATTACAACCTCGCCCTCCGGTACCCGTTTTTTTATTTTAAAAAAATATAAAAAATCCTAGAGGCCCTAGTAGGTACCCCCATAAATAATTTTTCAAAAAAAAAAAACAAAAATGGCAGAAACCCGTATACTAAATAATTTACATACCTACACGGGTTTTTGCCATTTATAATTTTTTATGAAAAGCCGAAAAGTTCTTTATGAGGGCACCTACTAGGGAGCCTGCCTAAGATCCAAAATCCGCGTCCGGCGATTTTTTTTTAACGCAAAAAGGGGTCGGGAGGGTTTGGATTGGTTTGAGTCTGTTTACGTTAGGCTAAGGTAATTAAGTAAAAAATAAAAAAAAAACAAAATAAAAAAAAAGCCGGACGCAGATTCGCGGTCCTTCGGACCCCCCAAATTTTTCTTAAAAACCAAAAATAGCAGAAACCCGTATACAAAAATCTCTTAAGTCTTATTTAAAGCGACTTAATTACTTGTTTGGCTAAAATAAATATTTTTATATGGACCAATGAAGAATATGCACTGACAAAGTCAAAAATCTAATTTGTTTGAGTCAAATAATTTTACGTGATATATATCATGTATACAAAAATGGTTTACTATTGGAAATAAAAACCAAGAAAGAAGGAATTTAAAAAAAATCGTATTTGTATATTTATTTATAAACAAAAACTTAATTTAGTTGTTTCAAATAATTTTATCTAACAATATTAAAATTATTAATTTATATAATTGAAACAATTATTTAGTCAATCTGAGCATTCAAAAAAATAAAAAGCAATTGAGTTGCTTTAAAAAAATCAATTATTTGAGTATACGGTAAACAATATTTTTTTAAATATTATTATTGCCAAAAAAATTGAAACATGTAATTTATTTAATTCACATGTACAATGTTTTTTGTCGTAACAAAATGTACTGTTGTCCGAAATAAATATATTTGTTTGATCCAAACAAGATTTATTTAATCCAAATATTTTTTTTCAAATAAATTGGTTTATTTGATTCAACCAAACACTTTTTTCTGTGTGGGCTTTACCATAAGTTAAACTGTACTTTTATTTGGGTACATTTTGCCAGTAATAATGAATCGCTTTGACATTTCTTTTTAAAATCTTCTAGAAGGAGACATAAACAAAAAGTAAAATAATAAACTAAAGAGCTTTTTACGAATCAATGAAATGTTTTTTACTTCTTTTTTGTCGCTTGACTTTTGTATTTTGGCAAGCGCAAATTTAATGGGGGGTAACGTGATAAATACCCTCCTCCAAGAAAAAATACATGGATTTTTAGTTAACAAATATCGGGCTAAGAGCATAATTACCCCTCGCCCCTAAAAAAAATTACTTAAATAGTGTTTTTATCGACCATTACTCCTCTAGATTTTGACCCAGATCCGCGCTTGTTGTTTAGTAGGTTCATTCATTGCCTTAGGTCACTATTTTAAATATTTAATTCTTTAATTTTTTTCTGGCATCTCTCTACTCCCTTCAAGGCTATAGCAGCATTGATGTACTTATCACGGTGTTACTTTTACTGGACCTGGTTTATATTTAGATAATTTTATTTAGATAAGGCCATTTTGAAAATCTTGTTATATTGTTATTATACATATCTAAACACAACATCGTGAACTCAATACATTGACTCTTTAACTTTTATATAATCTACAATTATTTTATGTTGATCACATAATTATTCTTATTCTGTTTCTTACATTTCCACTAATTGGTAATATTATTCTTAGGTTTTATTTTATTTCTTGCAGTGGCTAAGGCTAATCAATCCCCGCTTGGATTCTTCACACCAACGAGAAACTGTCGGCTGATATGGTCCTTTATTACCAAAAACAGAAATCAACTCGGCAAAACATTCTGGTTGAGATAATTTCTTTCGAAAGTTGTAAAAAATTATAGCCCGAAAATGTTTGTTTGACTGATTTGGTAACTTAAAAAATGTACTGTAGCTATAAAACTCTATGTATCGCAATGACCTTTTGAATTGAGGGTAGGTATAGGCTAGGGTGGTTTTAGTAACGACATTCGATCAGTGTTGCCCTGTATGTTCCTGTATGCAAAATATAAAAGACAGCCCTCGTATAAGGTTATCGCTTACAAGTTTTACATACAAGCAATTATTTTTGACATGTGACATTATCACTGGATATCGCATTATTGTTGACGTAATAGGGTAAATCTGGCAACGATACTGGGCCTACAAGGCTGGCAAAAATACAAACAGGCCACAAAGCTGCTAAAATAGAAACCTGACCAATAATATTATAGCATTCTACAGTTACGTCAACGTCAACGCGACCGCAAATTAACTTTAAGTTTTTTTTTTATACTGGGACTTTTCCATCCATACTAGGATCAATCGCCCAGTTTTTACCAAAGTTTTTACGTCGAAAATAGCTTTTTTAGACTTAACAATACAAGCATGCGTTAAGTGGAACTCGAACCTACATGCTCGCGCAACACCGTGATCGAGGCAGTCCCATCGAATATAAGCTGCCATCATAGCAGCGCTATATCCGAAGCAGGCCCACTATACAAGCGGACACGAACTCACACTTTAACTTTAAGTGTTCGGTTCATTGCGATTTAACTTTATTTAACTTTTGGTATTTGTTTTCTTTTAGCTATTTAGCAGTCTATTTTAAGAAAGCCAGAAAAAGTTTACAATCAACTGCAAAATTTACACGGGCAGACCCTTCAAATGTTGGAACTGAAATTAATGGTAATAAATAGATTTATGTAATAAAGTACCAGAGACAATATTTAAATTATTCGACATAAATATCTTTAATCAAAGTTAGCTACTCTAATGAATGGCACTTTATAAATTCATTCCAGTAGGTATGCTTAAACGACGCACTTTTTGAACTGATCATCCTGTATATACCAACATAATTATAAATGGTGTTGTACGTCTTCCTATAACAGCACTCATTGCTATAGACGTTAATCGAACAATTATTTTTTTTATAAACCCTAAAAAGAAAAGTTAACAACAGTTTCAAAGAAATTACCCGAAATACTTTATATAAATTGGGCATAATGAAACACAAGGTAAATTAGTTTTACATTACCTAAAGTTAAAGTTAAAATTTGCTTTTTATATTTTGCTGTTGTATGTTACTCAAAATGTACCCTTTGGTATAAGAAACGCCAACATGATATTGAATTAATTTTATTCCTGCTAAATCTAATTAACTGCTAATTTTTAAAATTAAGGCGCACCCAGAAATTTGTCTTGGTGTGGCCGAGACCCCATGAGGCCGTATTCTATGCTATTTTCTTTGTTTATTAATGCAATATGTGGAAAATGTCTAAAAAATTAATAACTATGAATAAAGAAATTTTTAAAGACGAAAGATATATTAATAACCAATACAAAAATTAAGGGTAAGGTGTTAAATTAACTACAATTTTTTAGAAAATTGTCAAGTTGAAATTTGTGTATAATGTCAAATTAACCTCCAAAAATGGGTAGAAAGAGCAATTAAATAAACCTTTTTTACTAAAACTTTAATAAAATTATCAATTAAATTAAATTTATTATAATGTCTCCCTATGCCTAGAGATTTATTTCTAATAACAGAACACAAACAAAAAAATTACTTTTAATATTGTTACATTTCTACCCAACAAAATTGCTCATCATCTATTAACCCGGCTTTGGTACACATGGGTACGACATACCCGGGATTGAGAAAAACCAACAGAACTTATGAATTCGCAGCGCTTCAAGCTTGCCCCTCCACCTACTCTCAAACAACACAACTAATCGCGGAACACTAAAAAAAGCAGGTTTTGTATCAATCTGCGTCTGGTGCTAGGAGGCAAACATTTCTTGTTGTGAATTCCCAAAATAATAATCCGTTGGGTGTTATTAACATTCCATATGTTTAAGGGATTTTAGAAAACATAAGACGAATCGCCAAACACTATAATATAAAAACAGTATTTTCATCGAGAAATACGAGAAGGAGTTTTGTAACTAAAACAAAACCAGAAAATCCCTGAAAGTATGGTAAATCATATGTAGGTAAAATGAAACGCCCTCTTCAGGTTAGAAGGTAAAGTATTGCATAAGGAGTCGCACTGGCGAAAACGAAAGTTTATTGAAGCTGCGTTTATAATGCAGAATAAATAAGTTTTCAGTCAACCAAGCATGGACATAGGTTAGGTTAGGTTTGACTATGAGTGGTGCGAATGTCGCCCCTCCACTGCGACTCAGGTGGTCTATTGTGGCTCATCCCAACTGGTGATATTTAACCAATACCTATCTCCTTTATGAAGCAGATCAGTTTGTTTGGTGATATTTCCTCAAGATCTTGAGGCTCTATCTGTCCAGGTCCGAATATTTTCGCCCTAGTTCTCTGTCTTGCTACGCAGTAGCAGATTAGATGAAGTGGCGTTTTCTCCTCAACATTACAGAACCTACACGCTGGTGTGTTGCTTACTCCCATAGTCAGAGCATATTATTTTAAAAGGCTTTCCGTTTTCGGTCTAGAAGCAAATCATATTACTTTTTGGCAACAGACCATTTCTCCCTAATATGACCCCGCTGAATTTAAATATCTCTGTTGCCAACTCAAAAAATCGACAGGGACGGAGAAAATCCCCCCCAAACCCCCAAAAACCTGTTTTTTTTTTCAGTTTTATGCAATTTTCTCGAAAACTAACCTTTTTATCAAAAATTGCAAAGAACAGCTTTTTGTGCAGAGTAAAATTTCCTTTCCAACGATGTATTGATCAAATAGGTTAGGAAAAGCAAGTAGCTCTTCAGTGGCGTACGTAAATTGGGATTATTTAGAAAAAACATGTTTACTATAGGTTTTTTCAAAATTTTCTCAAAAACTACACTTTTTAGGAAAAAATATGTAGTATACTTTATTGTAGAACATAACAGTTTCTTTTAAAAACTTTATTAAAATGTCGGGTTGTTGCCATATTTAAGGCTTCAGGGGCGTACTAAGATAAACTTATTTTCAAAAATAACTGAAATAATCAGTTTCTCTTGCATATTTAAATATCTTTTCTAACTAAGATTTTCAGAAAAAATTCTCCTTTATTCTTTATTGATGATAAGACAATTTGTTTTTAAATGATATATTACAAAGTGAGGTTAATGTTATGATAAATACTTCAAAAAGGTTCGTAGTTTATACCTACTAAAATAAAATGTTTCCAAATTAAAATAAACTGTTTTTTGATTAGATTTATCTAAATAAGTTCTTTAAAGCAAAAAAACACCGGTGGTTATAAGGGGAGGGGGAATAGGAGCCATGCCCCCCCCCCCTAAGCAATATTTTTGTGCAGAAAGTAACAGTAGTAAGTTTGACACAGGTGTTTTTGGTTATTTTTTTAAGCCTATGGAACTAAAAATAAAGTGGTGAATCTTATGCAACGGTTTGGAAGGGAGGCATAATCATAATTAGGTACTCATTGGGATCAACAACCAACCTGTCAACCTGTTAGGAAGCAAGTTGGTAATTCTTGCAATTTACGGACGCCCCTGGAGAGTTTTCTATACTATGGGTGACATTTTGTGACACACTGTTTAAAAGGACATTTTATTATCGGGCCCGCCGCCGAAGCCATAAAAGGTCGAAAGTACAAAAGGTCGAAAAAAAATCGACAAAACAAAATATTAAAAATACAAATTTACCGTATCTAGTCGAATTGACCTGTCCAGTCGATGTGGACCCGCGGCTGTACTTTCGCCCTTTTGTACTTTCGACCTTACTTTTTCGACCTTTTTTACTTTCGACCTTTTATCCGCCGCTCTTTATTATCCACCGAAAAACTAATAAGACACAAAATTGATTAGTTTGGATTGATCTTAAATAATTTCTTTAAATTAAGAACGCCACTGGAGCGGTAAATATAAAATAACTTCAACTTTGTTATACAGCATTTGAAAGCAAATTTTATTGGCTATGACAAAGTATAAAACACATTTTTGGATTAAGAGCTTGGTTTTTAGGAAAATTGAATAAAACGTATGAAAAACATGTTTTTTTTTTTAATGATTTGTTGAAATCACCCCCATTGACGGACGTCGCTGGAGAGATTGCTATAAGTCAAACCCCACTAAGTTTCACATTTTTGAAAAGGGAATTTTCCTGTCTACAAAAAAGTGTAAAACAAGTTTTCTTATGTTAAGCTTAGTTTCTGAGAAAATTAGATAAAACTTGTAACAAAAATGGTTTATTTTGTTTTTTCAAAATTAATTTAAGTTACGGAAGCCCCTGAAGTTTTATTTATAAAACCGATTTAATCATGTTACACGTCATTTTGAAGCAAATTTTATTGAGTATACCAAAATGTAATACATGGTTTTCTGTAGATATTAGTTTTTAAAAAAATTTAATAAATCTTGGAAAAAACATAGGTATTTTTTCAACTTTTTTTAATTACTGCAATTAACGGACGCCGCTAAGGCGGCAGGGTAGTGACGTAGTATGGTCGTCGGCTTCACATGCAGAAGGTACCAGGCTCGCGTCTCGTACGATGCAAAAACAAAAAAAAAATCTGTCGCCCTGTCGCCGATTTCCTTTTCAGCGTTCAACAGCCGTCATCGAATAAGCATGCGATGCGATGCACGCAAAAAATATAAGTCGACATTGAACATCGAGAATCTACGCAGGTATAGTCCAGGAGCCGACGACACGCAGCCAGCCGAGGAACCAGGGATAATAACCCAGGAGCCTGCTATAAGTGCTATATAGTCGGAACCAGGACGGCGCCAGCATAAATCTCCTACAGTCAACCCACGACGACCACGACTGTTGCGCTGAAAAGGAAAGAAGTCTATCGTCTATAATCAAGTTCTGCTGGGACTATAGCTATGTTAGATAGATGCAAGTCTAACATGTAGCAGGACCACCTTTCGGAAGGGGTGTAAAAGCGTGGGTCCACTGTGTATACAACAAAGAGGTGTCAGGCAAAATTAAGTCCTCTTAGAGAAAGAAAACTTGCATCCTAAGGGGCACGTGTATCAGTTTGATATATAATGTACGGACAAATCGGGGTTTGCGCAAAGGGCGCGCCGTGTGCCTAGTCGCTAGACCAAAAAATGGTCTCCCCACCACTACTACTACTACTACGGACGCGGCTGGAGAACTTGTTATTAGTCTAACTTTATTAAGTTATACCATGTTTCTCTTAGAATCTTAGTTTTTAAGAAAATTTTAAAAAACCTCAAACTTTCAGATTCTGGGGGGCCTGGGGGGGTTTTTGGAGGTTTTGGCAGCCATTTAAAAAAAATTATATGTCATTATTTTTTAATTATACAAATATATATTTTGAATGTACACCTGTGACAATTTGGGCTTTCCAGCGGCAATTTAAAATTCCGCCGCCATTTTGGCCGCCATCTTGAATATCTCAGCCCCTGTCAATATTTCGAGTTGGCAACACGGATATTCGGATTCAGCGGGGTCAAAATAGGGGGAATTGCCCATTTGCCAAAAAGTAATATAAAATGCTTCTAGAAAAATGATTTTCCCGAATCTTGCCTGAACTACCTGTCTGTTCATGTGTTTGTTGAGTCGGCATTGGCCTGTGTATAGCCCTGTGATTATTCTTAGTCTATTTTTGTTTACTTCCAGGAGTTGGTTCGTTCTGTGTTTGTCTGGCTTGCTTAGAAAGGTTTTGGAGTGTTGTCTCGGGGTTGCCCGCCAGTTTTGAGTCTTCTTTCTAACAACCCACTCTCCTATTTCTTTTGTGACTGTGGCCTTAGGTAAGCCGAAGTAAGGCTCCGGCCACCCAGCGCGAATTCTGCTCCCGCCCTGGCTAGTGCGTCTGCTTTTTCATTTCCCTCAACTCCCGTGTGGCTTGGCACCCAGACAAGACTGATCTTGTTAATTCTGCTGGCCTGTCTTAGGGTTTCAAGGTAATTCCAGACTAGTCTTGATTGAATTTTGTGTGAGCTTAATGATTTTAGAGCTGATAAGCTATCTGAGATGATTTTGATGCTTTTGTTTGAGAGGTCCCTGCGGTCTCTACAGCATACTTCTATTGCATGTAGTTCTACTTGGAATATGGTTGCTAAGTTCCGAATCCCACAGATATTTCAGTCCGTGGTCCCGTCATACCCGCACCCACCCCATTTTTTGTTTTCGATCCGTCTGTATACCATACGTGGTCGGCGTTTAGCAGTTGAACAGGTCTCTCCCGCCATTTCTCCCTCGTTGGTATAAGAACCTTAAAAGGTACATCGAAGCTGTATTTGGGTAACATGTAGTCTGTTGGCATGCTAAGTATTCGGTTATTCCGGAATACCTCAGCCAGGCCCGCAAAGTTCCTTTAGCTTGTCCAGGTTGCTCTTGGTTTAGGCTCTTGAACCTTGCCACTGCTGCCCTGGCCTCCTTCTCTACCCAAATGTGAAGGGGGGGAAGGTTTAGCATCACCTCCATTGCCTCCACAGGTGTCGATTTCATTGCTGATGTTACGACTCTACACGCCATGCCTTGCACGCGTGCCAGTTTGTCCCTGGTGGTTTTTTGCTTAGTTTTTGCCCACCAAGCAATAGAGCAATCATCGGTCTCAATACCGTTAGGTATAGCCAATAGTTTTGTTTTGGTTTCATTCCGCATGACTGCCCACAAATTCTGGTACATGTCCACTTTCGCCCTGCCGATTACCTTGTCCAGGTTTGTGTTCCAATTTAGTCTCTGGTCCAGAATCAGTCCCAGGTATTTGGCATCCTTTTGAAAAGGAATGCGTATCCCTTCGACGGTGGGTTCTGTTAGGTTCAGTTTCCGCTCTCTTGTGAAGGGTACTATAGTGGTTTTTCTAGGGTTGATTGATAGTCCCTCCCTATTACACCAATATTTATTAGGTTTAGCGCCATTTGTAAGATGTTGGATATTACACCATCGAATTTGCCTTGTATTTCACAACGTCATCGGAGTATGCCTGCGCCTCAATTCCCTCCCTTTGCACGAGTTCCAGCAGTCCGTCTAACATCAGTGTCCATAGATAGAACCCCCCTTGCGGACAACCTCTGTCCGTGCTTACCTTGATTTCCTCCTCACCAAGGGTGGTTTTTACGATACGCGTTTGTAGCATTATCCAGATCCAGTTATTAGTACAAGGTTCGACACCTCTTTGACTGCATGCGTTAATAAGTGAGTCGATTGGGGCATTGTTAAATGCTCCTTCTGTGTCCAAGAAGGCCGTGGCCGCAATTTCTTTGCTGTCTAGTGTCTTTGCTAGTTTACTGACCAGGTTGTTTATTGCCAGATCCGTAGATTTGCCTGGTTGATAGGCATATTGGTTAATGTTTAAAGGGCGTTCCCCTTCTCTAATATGCCTATCAATCAGTTTTTCTATAGTTTTTAATAGAAATGATGTTAAGCTTATTGGTCGGTATGATTTGGGTAGGTTTGAACCTGCCTGCCCCACTTTCAGGAGGTACATTACCTTTACCGACCTCCAGTTTTCCGGTATGTAGCTCCACGCTATGCTAGCTCTGAATAGCTTTGTCAGGGTGGCTATTGAGGTTCCAGTCCTTTTTGCAGTAAGACCGGAATCACTCCATCCTCTCCTGGTGATTTGAATGGGTGAAAGGTGTTGATCGCCCATTTTATTTTTTCCGGGTCTGCAATTTGATACGCCAGCCTCCGGTCTTCCCTATCCGGTCTATTTCTGCCCGGCCTTTGCATGGGTTGGTTCTGCCGAGTCTGTTCTGTAAGCATTGTGTACCCCGGAAAGTGACAGTTACTTAGTAGTTCAAGTAATTCTTTCCTTGATGTTGTGTAACTCCCATCTGGTCGCTTTATTAGCCCCTATCGATGGTGTTTGATTTGGATCTCTAGAGAGTATAAAACCCCCTCGTGACAATATGGATTCGTGCTCCCGCAGGGATATCTGATAACCCCTGGCAGAATTTCCTCCACGATTTAGTTTTCGCCGTTCGAATCTCTTTGTTGTAAGCGGTCAATTCAGCTCTATACTGGTCTCATGAGTTATTCTCTTTCGCTCTGTTATAGAGCTGTCTGTCATTTTTCTTCTTTTTTCAAGGTTTTTGTTCCACCAAGGTGTGGTCCGAGAGACTTTTTTGTCTTCACAGGACAGTTGTCCTGGTATGCCGATAGAATAGTGGTTTGGATTTATCCTGCCGCCTCTTCTATTTCCCTAATGGTCTTGATAGATTTAGGAACCTCCTGTAAGCGTTCAGCCAAGGTTTGGTTGTAGCCCTCCTAGTCTGTGCTTTTGGGGTTTCGGTAGCTAACTACCGTTCTTTCTTGTGATTTTATTTCGAATCGGATGTGTCTATGGCTGAGCCTGATGGTTCAGAAGACGATATTGTCGCCGTTGATATCGTTAGGTCTAGGACCTCGCTTCTGTATGCCACTACAAAGGTAGGTTCATTTCCGCGGTTGTTAACCGTTAACCCCTCCCCTAAGATGAAATCAAACAGTGACTCACCTCTATCATTGATGTTAGTGCTTCCCCATGCTGTGTGGTGAGCGTTCGCGTCACAGCCGAGAATGAGTTGTAAGTTGTTCCTCCTGCAGTGTCTGATTAATTCAGCCAATCCTGCGGGTGGTATCAGTGCATCTCCCGGAAAGTAAGCTGAGCATACTATCAGCGGTTGTTGTCTGCCGCCGGTTTTGATGTCCACTTGGGCCGCCACTAGGTCTCCATTACAGAAACCTGTTAACAAAAAGATAGTGCTGTTTTTAATGATTATACCTGCCCGGGGTTTATTTCCCGCACGATCATACAATACCTTTGTCTTGGGAAGCATCAGTCCGCACACTTAGTTGTTGTTATTCAGCCAAGGTTCTTGGAAGAGGGCCAAATCTATTTTGGCTTCAGTGATTGACTTAGTGAGGATGTAGGTCGCAGCTTTCGCTAGGTGTAAGTTGACCTGGATGCATTTTACTAAGTCTTCCATGGCGGTTAATTTTTTTTATTAATATTGCATAAGACCTGCTGATCATGGTGGTTGATCCTCCAGGTCTTGGGTTGTGTCAGAACCAGGTGGTTTATCCTCCTGTTCCGTATCCGGTGTGTTCGAGGTGCCATCCGTCTCCATGGGATCAGGGGTGTGCTCCTCCTGAACGGGAGCCTCAATAGATTCACCGGTTGGTTTAATTCCCCCCGATGTCCCTGGTTGCACATCCGCACTGACTGGGTTTAAACCCATTCGTCCTGGGCGGAATTTCACCTGGCCGAAGCCGAAATAGGGCTTAAAGTCCATCGCCCTTAGAGCGTCCCAGGAAACTTCGTCCACCGCGAAGGTCCATGTTTGGCCAGGTCCTGAAGGTTCGGTTTTTCCTACCCTCCAGTTATATGTGTGAAGGCTGTGGTTCATTTTCCTCAGCCTCTTGAGCATACTGTCCTTCTGCAGGCGTTCCTCCGCACTGTCATCAGGTAGGTACACTACGCATAGACATACCAAACATATGGAATCCAGTCATCTTAGGATAAAAAAAGGCGGCAGGCAGTCATACCTGACTGCACACCGAGTAGTATAAGTGGTAGCCTATAGACTAGATTGTTTAGTTTACACTTGAAAACGGCTAGAGATACTTATTAATCGAAACGTCGTGTTTAAAATGAATACAGAAAATGGAAGTCCGAAATCTTGTTTCTATTTAAAAAATATTTTTAGTTCTAAGTAAAAATTTCTTTGTTTTTTATATAAAAGTACGCCCCTGGATTTTCCTGTTTAAAAAAATTAAGTCAAATATGTTTTTATTTTTTCTATTTTCTTATGTATTATCTTCAAAATAAAATAAAAATTTATCTTCTAAAAAAAACATTTTTTAGTTTTTAGAAAAATGCCCTTGTTACCTAAAAATGTATTTTAGTATCTAACGCTACATGACTAATGTTACATTTTTTTTCAACGTCAAAAAGGTTCCAAAAATTAAAACACAACATCATATCGATGTTTGGAAGGTAAAAGCTCATAAGCGACAGTTTTCAAACTTTACAGCAGAGCCACTTAAAGTATTATTTGTCGCTTAGTTAAAAAAAAAACCAGGATTCATTCTTTTTTCATTTGACTTAATTAAATGGCGTAAGCAAGCAGATCGCTTTTCTCCAAACTTTCAAATTTTACCAATAAACTTTTCTCCGATTTGTGACATATTTATCAAAAACTGATTCTTCCAAGTGTAGTGGTTGTAGTGGTAGCCAAGAAGAAGACCTGGGGCCCCAGTGGAGACTACAATTCGGCGTTTCCACGGTGCGTACCCCTTATTAATACATTTGTGTATACCAGCAATATAACCTATAAATAAATTATTAAACACGCGACCAACATTCATTTAAATTGTGTTGTACACTGCTTTCTTCGGCAAGCTTTGTACAGTCCTCTTGCGCTATCGAAATTATCGTAGAACCCTGAAAAATAGCTCATTCGACGCAGAAAAAAAAACAAAGAAATTAAAACGCTTAAAACTCTATTTCAAATAATGTGTCGCTTATGCCCTTTTGCCTTTCAACCATCGATATTAAAATCATATGTTTAGTGTTACCTTCAATTGCGAAATGGTAAGTGGGTATGTCATACCCAGGTGTACCATCCATGTTAGGAAAAATATGTGTACCAACGCCGGGTTAATAGCTCTACACTAAGATTGTTTTAACACCGTAAAGTGTGCCGCCTTATTTATAATACCTACAACCCTAGTTACAATTTGAGTTACTGTAACTTACCCTCATAATGGAAATCATCAAATGAAATCAAATCAAAAATACTTTATTGTCAGTAAAATTTTCGACAAAGCAGGCTAATACTAACTTAAAGGTAAAAATAGTAAAATAGCAATAGTAAAATCAAAAGCCTAACTAGTTAATTAAGTGTCAAATAAAAATAATATAGGTCAATGTCAACTTAATACCTATATTAAAACAATAAAAGAACAAAAATATAAACAAAAAAAAGATATATCCAACAATACATTTATAAAATTACTTCAAAGGCAATTATTAAAAACAAAACGATAAAAATTATGTCAAAACATTTGCTAACATTTACAAAACATGTCACAGTGCAAAAAAAAAAGAATACACAAACAAAACATGAAAAAAAATATAAAAAAATAATTAAAATTTTAAAGAAAAATTTGAGATATTTACATGAAACACAATTATTAAAAACAAAACGATAAAAATATTGTCAAGACATTTTCAAACATTTATAAAATATATGTAAGTAAAAAATATATAAAAATAAAAAATACAAAAGTCATTATTAAAAAAGAAAAAAAAATGCAAATAAAAGTTAAAGTCTTAATTAAAATAAAAAAATTTGGCTTGGTTACATCACAGTCGCAGATATACATATATAAATATAAATTAAACAAAAAATGATAAAGAGATTGCCAAGGCATTTTCAGATATTTATAAAATATATGTTGGTAAAAAGGAGTAAAAAACTAAAAAATTTAAATATTAATTAAAAATTTGGTTTGGTTACATCACAGTCAATGCAATCCATGCTAAAGAATCTGGTCATTAAAATGTTCAGTAAGTGCATAATATGGTTTCTGTAGCAGTGCATTTTTTAGTTTTTTTCTAAATATTTTGATATTAGAGGCCTGGCGAATAGATATTGGCAGGTGATTAAAAATCTTGCGACCCTCATAAATAAAGAACCTCTCAGTTAAAGCACTGTGTGGAATTGGCAATGGCAAATTACCATTTTGCCTTGTAACCCTGTGATGTCTCGAATCAATTAGAGTGGTGGAATTTTAAAATACTAAACTGGTAGTTTCCAATATAAAAAGAGATGTCAAAGTCGGGATCTTATGTTTAACAAAGTGAGATTTACAGGATTCCCTTTGATTTACATTACTTATAAATCTAACAGCTTTTTTTTGTAGGATGAAAATTATTTTTAATAAATGTAGACCAACCAACTAACCCCAGAATGGAATTTCATACCTTAAGTGACTCTCAAATAGTGAAAAATATGCTGTTCTTGCTACATCCTCTCCCAGCTCAGATCTCAAACATCTTATCGCAAAACATCCGGAGGAAAGTTTTTTACTCAATTTATAGATGTGGTCTTCAAGTCTGAGTTCATTGTCTATGTGTATTCCTAGAAATTTGTTAACTGTAAGAGTTTGAACTGGTTCATCTTCAAGGTTTATATCTTGTAAGTCACATTTAAAGCACAAAATATTGGTCTTATCAACATTGAAGCAAAGACGATTTGCATTACACAAGTTTTTTATTTTTGCAAGATCTTCAGAAATTAAATTCTTTAGAATGTTGACATTTTTATGGTGCCAGAGGACAGAAGTGTCATCCGCAAATAATGTAAACAAACCCGTAATTTTAAGCCGAGTAATATCGTTTATATAGATTAAGAACAGTAGGGGCCCGAGAACAGAGCCCTGGGGTACCCCGCAATTTATCCCCAGAGAAGAGGAGCGCATATCGGAGCTGATAACCATTTGACTGCGGCAGGCCAGGTATGATTCAAACCATGACAGCACCTTACCTCTAAACCCATAGCGTTCCAGCTTTCGCAGCAGTATACTGTGATCCACGCAGTCAAATGCTTTTGACAGGTCGCAGAACACTGCCGCGGCAGCCTCACCGCGATTAAGATTGAAATACACTCTGACAAGGAATACGAATATTGCTTCGTGGGTGCTCTTTGAAGTCTGAAAGCCGTATTGTTTATTGGTTATCAATTTATATTTGATAAGATAGCCTCACATTCTCCTTTTAACAATTTTCTCAATAACCTTGGATAAAGTTGAAAGAAGGGAAATGGGTCGGAAGTTAGAGGGAACATTCTTCTCACCTCCCTTGTGAATTGGAATAACTAGTGAGGATTTTAAGCAGCTTGGGAAAGATCCCCTATCAAATGAGTCATTAATAGCACTGCAAAGAGCTGCAAGAGCGCTTTCAGGTAGTTTTACTAAAATTTCAGCCGTTAATTCATCCTCTCCGCAAGATTTTTTATTAGAAATTTCCCTACACGCTTCAATCAGCTCTTCAGGCGCAACAGGGTAAAAATGAAATTAGCCGGAGACAGATATATCTGATAAATAGTCAAGATGATCTTCATTTGAAGGCAGATCCTTTGTTAAAGTATTGGCTATGCTACAATAAAACTTATTTAATTAGTTAACATTAATTTTTATTTCTTGGTTGCTTTTAGATTTGTTACAAATATTATTAATAATGTTCCAACTTTCTTTCTGTTTGTTTTTTGCCTGATTTATTTTATTCTTATAATAGACTTTTTGCAATTTTATTTATTTTTTTTAATAATTTTTGGTAATTGTTGCAGTATATTATGAACCAGTTTTCTTTAAAAAATTTCTTTAAGTAAACTAAGCAACGCAGGTTTTTTGACGATAATTTTAGCGCTTGAGAAAGCCAATGTTTTAAATTAGGGCGTTTTGGTTTTACCCATCGCAAAGGAAAGGCCCGCTTAAAATTGTCCAGCAATACGCGATGAAAAGTATCTAAGGGATCTGGTGCTCTACTAACCCCCTCCCAATTGACATTATTGCAGTTACTTTTAAAATCAGTAAAGCTTTGGTTATTATAAATCCTTTTTTGTTGACGGGAAATTTTTTGAGCTGATACTTTCAAAGTTAAAACGGATCTAACTGCTTCATGATCGGACAAATTGGAAGGAAAAACGGAGCAATTGACATCATTAAAATTGGAACACACATAGTCAATTATAATGGCACTTTTATCTGTAATTCTTGTAGGCGAATCAATATGCACAGATAGACCATATGCCGTCAGAAGATTCACAAGCATTATAGTGTCCCTATTGTGTTTAATGTTCAAATCCACATTTAAATCACCCGCAAGAATGAGTAAGTTGATTTTGTCACAATACGCAACAAAAAACAATTCTATAACTATTTATGATTTTGACCGGTGGCCGTCCTTATACTGATATATATATATATATATATATATATATATATATATATATATATATATATATATATATATATATATAGTTTTAATTTATTTTACTGCTTTTTGTACAATTGGGCTTTACAATAAATCAAACTGTACTTTTATTTGGGTACATTTTGCCAGTAATAATGAATCGCTTTGACATTTCTTTTTAAAATCTTCTAGAAGGAGACATAAACAAAAAGTAAAATAATAAACTAAAGAGCTTTTTACGAATCAATGAAATGTTTTTTCTTCTTTTTTTGTCGCTTGAATTTTGTCTTTTGGCAAGCGCAAATTTAATGGAGGGTAACGTGGTAAATACCCCCTCCAAGAAAAAATACATGGATTTTTAGTTAACAAATACCAGGCTAACAGCATAATTACCCCTCACCCCTAAAAAAAAATACTTAAATAGTGTTTTTATCGACCACTACTCCTCTAGATTTTGACCCAGATCCGCGCTTGTTGTTTGGTAGGTCATTGCCTTAGGTCACTATTTTAAATATTTAATTCTTTTAATTTTTTTCTTGCATCTCTCTACTTCCTTCCAGGCTATAGCAGCATTGATGTACTTATCACGGTGTTACTTTTACTGGACCTGGTTTATATTTAGATAATTTTATTTAGATAAGGCCATTTTGAAAATCTTGTTATATTGTTGTTAGCTCCCGCTAAATTTCGCGGTTGTTTATATATATTTTTAAAAACACACAACTGTATGAAGGACAAAGCGCATTCCGCGTATTTGGACATGCGCACCAACAACCAGAGAGATCCTTGTCAATCGCCAGAGAAAATGGCGTGTTAATTTCGTTCTCCAACTATTTCAAATATCTACACCTGAAAGTGCTCGATTTTTGTGTACTGAATCATAGAACTAGAAACTTCAGCCCTTCAGCTACGTGGTGACATCATTAGATCCAATCAGGGGCCCCTTGGAACGTGGAGAAAGTGGATGCAAAGAGGTGAGTGCATTTGTTCTGATTACCGTTGTGTGCCACCACATTTTACCTATGGACATTTTGATTATTTCGTAATTTCATATCAATATTTATGTTTGTTCGCGCTATCATCAATTAAAATTTATACAGTCCATTGCATTTAACGTTTTTCTAACCGTGGACTAACATAAAGTGTTCCTTCCGAGCCGAATTATTTTAAATAATAAATCCATACGACGGTATTAATAATTATTTTCACGCAAAGCCAAACAAGGCGACCGTGAATTTTCGCATCGTAGTGAACGAGAGAAAGTCGCGTTCGCACCGAAGGTCGGTGTGGTGCGTGCAGGACACGTGTCTAGAGCGTGGTTATTCAGTAAACAAAGCGAGTAGGAATCAAAACAAACAAAACAAACGTTCAGTGGTGTACCATATCATTTCGATATTTAAAACAATTTTCATCAATTGCGATAAATTAGTGCATATTTTCGACAATTCGTCATTTTTCTATTTCAGAAGCATTAATTTAGCGTTAATTGTATATTTACCGACAATTTCGTAATTTCAAAGGTAAAATCATGTCTGTCAAAAAAGCCGTACAAAAACGCAAGGGTTTTTTATCTGCGATCACCGAGTGTTATATGTTGTCAAAGACCGCGGAAAAGGATGAAAGAGCGAGAAACGAGTTTCAAGTGAGGTATTCCGATTTGGATGAAACCTTCGATAAATGCATGCTGGCGCATAATGACGTCATTATGTTGATAGACGACTCGGACGATGAGGAGTTTAAAACGCAGGACGCGATCCTTTCAGAAGCTCGTAAATATTTTGATGTGTGTAAGGGGGTTTACTCTAAAATATTTCCGGTTGAGGCCCCATCCTTTTCGGGATCATATGTTCGACAAAACGAATCTGAAACTCCAAAACTCAAAGAGTTAGGTATTCCCATATTCCGAGGTGATAAAAAATATGGCCAAGCTTTTTCGATCTTTTTAATAACATTATAGATCAAAATCAAAGTCTAAGTAACGTTCGAAAACTTCAATATTTATTTTCATATCTCGAGGATGAGCCTTTAAAATTGATATCAGGGATTAGCTTATCTGATCAAAATTACAAAATTGCTTATGACAAATTAGTCAATAGATATCAAAACAAGCGAGACCTCGCAAATGATGCTTTAAGCTCAATTATGAACTCCACCTTAAAAAACGAGTCAGCTAAAGAATTGCGTAATTTAATTGAGACCTTTTCTGAATCCCTAGAAATTTTAAAATCACTTAGCTTTGACGTTGACAGTTGGGACTTTATTATTTTTTTCATTTTATTAGAAAAATTGGATATTCCAACGCGTTCAAATTTCGAAATGAGTCACGCCAATACTAATATCGAAATTCCCACTTTTCAGTCACTTTTTCAATTTCTAGAAAAAAGATGTAAAGTTTTGGAATCACTTCCTCAATCAACAGCACCCAAAAAGGTGCCTATATATCAAAAATCAAATTCTATGCAAAATCAGTCTGGGCAAAAGCCTACCTATCAAAATTCAAATTCTATGCGAAATCAGTTTGGGCAAAAGCCTACCTATAAATCATCCAATTCGCCTTTTATAGGACTGGCTGGCACCTCAACTAATTCAAGTACGGGAATAAAATGTTTCCGGTGTAATCAAGGTCACGTGCTTTCGAAATGTCAAATATTTCTTGATCTCTCACCTATCGATCGCCTATCTTTCGTCAAACAGAAAAAATTATGTCTAGCGTGTTTTCATCCCTTGCATGATGTAGATACGTGCAAATCAAAATATTCATGCAGGACTTGCAATAGTAAAAGGCACCACACTTTAACTCATATCTTAGAAACTAATCAAGAGTCTGGAAGCCAAGATACTAGTCCTGTCATTCACACACCACCTGTCAATAATCTTCATGTGTCACTAAATGCCTCAGGACTTTCAGGTACCTTTCTTTTATGCACCGCCATAATAGATGTTATGGACGGTTGCGGAAATTTTCAACCTGTAAGGGCACTGCTTGATTCTGGATCACAGACAGGATTCATCAGTGAAAAGTGTATTCAGCGTCTTAATCTTCCTAGGCGAAGTTACACCACTGAAATATTCGGATTAAATCAGATGTCTTCTTTTACTTCCAAAGGGCTCGTTCAATGTCACATTAAGCCACAAGGACAAGTCACTCCTTTACTTAATTTCGAAGCAATTGTGGTTCCACAACTATGTTCCAATATGCCTACATTCTCTTTGAACGATAATCAGTGGAAACACTTGCAAAACCTTAAACTTGCCGACCCATCTTATTTCAAATCTAGACTCGTGGACCTGGTTATTGGTTGCGAGCTATTCGCACAGATATTCAAGGAGGGCAGGGTTCTTGGACAGGTAGGGCAGCCTTCAGCCCTTGAAACTATCTTTGGCTGGGTCGTCATGGGAAAGGTTGACGAAGTAGGTAGTCTTACGGAACGAACCAGTTGTTTTTTAACGAGTCATTCACCTCCTTTAGAGGTCATTCTCCCTAGGTTTTGGGAAATCGAACATTTGCCTAAAAAACAAATCTTATTAAAGGAAGAAAAACAGGCAGAATCAATTTTTACTGCTAGTGTAGTACGGCAACCGAGCGGTAGATTCATGGTAGATCTTCCGTTTAAAGATAAAATAAACCCTGACCTAGGAAATACTTATCCGCAAGCTTATCGTAGATTTTTACTTCTAGAAAATAGATTAATCAAAAATCCTGATCTGTACACTGCCTATTCAAGTTTCATGCAAGACTATATCGATTCTAATCATATGAGTTTAGTTTTATCTAGTCAACCAAAGGTCGACGTATCGTGTTTTTTAGCACATCATTGCGTACTAAAGCCGGAAAGCTTAAGTACAAAATTAAGGGTAGTCTGGGATTGTTCGGCAGTCACCCCAAAAAATATTAGTCTCAATGACACATTGTCATCTAGACCGAAATTTCAAAAGGATATTGCTTCGAACGTAAGGAGTAAACGTTTCGTCTTAATCCTATTGCCTACATTGCAAACAGATGTTCCGTCAAGTCCTTATCAATCCTTATCACCGTCCTTATCAAAGGATATTGTGGAGGTTTTCTCCACAGGACCCACTTTCAGTGTGGGAACTTTCTACTGTCACTTTTGGCATGACATGCTCACCTTTTCTAGCCATGCGTACCTTAAATGAGCTGGCAGAGAGAGAAAAGGAACGTTTTCCTATGGCTAGTACTGTTCTAAAAACGTCAATCTATATCGACGATATCTTGGGAACTAGCCCTTCCCTTTCTGAAGCTCTCTCCCTTCAAACAGAACTCAATGATTTGTTGAAGTCGGGAGGATTTAAACTTAAAAAATGGGCAAGCAATTGTCCTGAGTTATTGGCAACATTGCCAGAGTCCGATCGTCAAATGCCTCTCTCTTTCTACAAGGAGGAACCCCACTTTATCAAAGTTTTAGGACTTCAATGGCATCCAAAAAACGAAATTTTTTCTTATCAATGCCGAATGAAGGACAAACCCCCAACCAAACGTTCTATTTCATCTATCATAGGGACAATCTTCGATCCCTTAGGTTTTCTTTGTCCCTTGTTGCTACAAGCAAAATTTATTTTGCAACAGTTGTGGATATCGAAAATAGGCTGGGACGAAGAACCAGATTCTTCTATCATCGACTCTTGGAACAAACTTCGTTCTAAATTCCCGCTTCTTTCCAATTTTCAATTACCCCGACAAATCAAACTGTCAAATCATCGGCTTCTGTGACGCTTCCATTCGAGGCTACGCAGGCGTCGTATATTTTCGTGTAGAAAAGGAAAACAATATATCTGTTTCTCTCATATCTGCAAAATCTAGGGTCGCGCCTATAAAGTCACAAACTTTGGCTAGGCTAGAACTCCTAGGCGCATTTCTTTTAAGCGAATTAATTGACTTCGTTTTATCTAGCTATGAAGGAAAATAACTTTTACAAATATCGTTACTTTCTGCGATTCGCAAGTCGTATTGCACTGGCTTTCATCCCCTCCTAATCGCTGGCAAACCTTTGTTGGAAATCGAGTCAGTAGAATCCAAGAAATCATTCCCTCAAACTCGTGGCGCTACATTCCTTCTGCTTTGAATGCAGCCGATATTGATTCACATGACATGTGGTGGAACGCACCGTCGTTTTTGTGGTCTCCCGAAAACGAATGGCCCGATTTTCATAAACCAAAAATGCCGATTGATTTCGGAGATATTAATCTGGAGGAAAAGCCAAAAGTCTGTTGCAATGCGATAATTGATGTCAACTTCTTAGATCAGCTTCTTATCAAATATTCCTCTATATCAAAAATTCAACGTATCATTTGTTATGTCCTTCGAATAGTTAACCTTTTTCAAAACCATTCCTATCAAAAACCCACTAAGCCGCCGGACAAAAAAGTTATTTTTGAGAATATTGTTTTTCCTACCACCGGTGAGATGCAAAGTGCGTTACACCTTCTTATCAAACGCGTGCAAGGTTCTTGTTTTTCTGAGCTTTTTTCCGCGTTATCTAAGGATAAACCAATACCGAAACCTTTGCGAAAACTTTCACCTTTTCTTGATGAGAATAATATCATTAGAATCGGTGGCAGATTACAAAAATCTGACCTTTTGTCTTATTCTGCAAAACACCCCGTCTTACTTTCGAGTGACCATCGTTTAACTACTCTTCTTATCGAGTCCGCTCATCGACAATATCTTCATCCTGGGTTTAAAACATTACATAATCTGCTTTTACAGCAATTTTGGATATTATCTGCCAGACGGGCAATTCAAAGAACCATATCCAAGTGCTTGCAATGTTTTAGAATCAACCCTAAACCCTATAGACCGCCCATAATGAGTTCACTTCCCGCTCATCGAATCAATCAACTAAAACCTTTTTCGAGTGTAGCTATCGACTTTTGTGGACCTTTCTTTGTGATTCCTCATCGTTACCGTGGTTGTAAAGCTTTCAAATCGTATGTCTGTGTGTTTGTCTGTACGGCCACACGTTGCGTGCATTTGGAATTAACCATGGAACTGTCCACCGAAGGGTTCGTAGGTGCATTCCATCGATTCATTTCCAGACGCGGAAGCGTGACGCAATGCTGGTCAGATCAAGGCAGTAATTTTATAGGGTTTCGTAACCAATTACTGGATTACGCAAGAAGTGCTGCCACCAGACTTTCTATTCGTTGGCATCTGGGACCTCCTCTCAGTCCACATTTCAATGGCCTGGCAGAAGCTGGCGTCAAAAGTTTTAAAACTCACTTTGTACGAGTTGTCGGCGACCAGAAGTTGTCTATCATGGAGATGTCCACCCTTGCCTGTCGCATAGAAGCCGTACTTAATAGTCGCCCTTTATCTCCTGCCTCTTCAGACCCACACGATCTTCAACCTCTTACCCCTGGGCATTTTTTGACACTTGAACCCCTTAATTCAGAAATTCCGGAGTCAGATTTGTCCGAGGTTCCCCTAAATCGGCTCTCGAGATGGCAACTAATCCAAAAACTACATAATGATTTTTGGAAACGGTATTCTATAGAGTATTTGCATACGTTACAACAGCGACACAAGTGGACTGATTCGTCCCCAAATATCAAATTAAATGATTTGGTTAACATAACAAGTGATCACATTCAAACGCCTTTGAAATGGCCGGTCGGTCGGGTCATCGAACTGCATCCCGGCGGGGACGGTCAGGTGCGTGTTGCGACGGTACAAACGGTTACCGGTGTTTATAAGCGGCCAGTTGTAAAACTGTGCCTCTTGCCAAATTAAAAGTAATTTTAATTTTCTACCTTTTACCGGGTATTACAATAGGTTTTTTATTTTTAATTTTTTGTTTGTTTGTTTTGCCTTTTTTCGGGATTTCGTTATCTCTAAATAAACTTGCGATGCTTATCTATTTTCATTAATTTATATTTATCGGTCGATTCTTTTTCTTATATCTATATCTGTCCGGTTGAGATTCTAAAATTGTGTGTTTTGGAGGGCAGTTATGTTAGCTCCCGCTAAATTTCGCGGTTGTTTATATATATTTTTAAAAACACACAACTGTATGAAGGACAAAGCGCATTCCGCGTATTTGGACATGCGCACCAACAACCAGAGAGATCCTTGTCAATCGCCAGAGAAAATGGCGTGTTAATTTCGTTCTCCAACTATTTCAAATATCTACACCTAAAAGTGCTCGATTTTTGTGTACTGAAGCATAGAACTAGAAACTTCAGCCCTTCAGCTACGTGGTGACATCATTAGATCCAATCAGGGGCCCCTTGGAATGCGGAGAAAGTGGATGCAAAGGGGTGAGTGCATTTGTTCTGATTACCGTTGTGTGCCACCACATTTTACCTATGGACATTTTGATTATTTCGTAATTTCATATCAATATTTATGTTTGTTCGCGCTATCATCAATTAAAATTTATACAGTCCATTGCATTTAACGTTTTTCTAACCGTGGACTAACAATTGTTATTAAACATATCTAAACTCAACATCGTGAACTTAATACATTGACTCTTTAACTTTTATATAATCTACAATTATTTTTTGTTGATCACATAATTATTCTTATTCTGTTTCTTACAATTCCACTAATTGGTAATATTATTCTTAGGTTATATTTTATTTCTAGTAGTGGCTCTACATAAATTAAATCAGATGATATGTACCTACTACATCTAAATTCTCAAAGAGGTGTATACCCCTCTTTTTTGGTGCCCATTGGGTGTGACCAACCCCATCTGGAGGTGGATATTTTCCACGTAGTCTAAGGATAAACTTGACAAATAGTACAAAATTTGTTTCTTTTAAAATTCTACGCCGACGCCTCACTGTGGTTAGCTTATTTGGTTTGAAGGGTCGAAACCTCACAGTTCAACTATTTTCTATCATGGTTATGATAAGTGTTAAAAAACTGCTCAATTAAAATTAATTTCAAAAAGCCACTAAAAAAACCATGGTAAAATTTGAAGTGTGAAACCCATTAAGGAATCCTAAACAATTTAAAGAAAATATGGGCCGGACTGGGAACTGTTTATAATTTATAGTCAAGTAAAATAAAACGTTTAATAAAAGTTGCTGCTTAATACTTATAATAATCATAAATAGATAGGTACTATGCAGTTTATTTAAATGTAACATTAGGTACAGGATGAATTGTTTTAACAGTTTATATACATTTTGTCTAACTAAGTTGGAACCATATGTAAAACTGTTTTATTTTTAATTTTAGGAAAAAAAGTTACTCTTTATAAAAAGTTCTGCATATTCTAACATTAATTTAAAATACTATCATCAGTCGCATACGTGGTTTGTCAAAAAATATAAATTTTGGCCATGAGTAAATTTTTGACAATTTTAAAAATTGTTATAGAGAAAAGCTAATTAAAACTAAAAGCCTTTTAAATATCCAATTACAATCATTTACATTAAAAAGAAAATATTTCAGTTTTTTTCATAATATGTATTCCAACAATAACAATGTAAAAACTGTAGTTAGATGTAACTTAGTCAAATGGATTATTAATGGGTTAAGGTTTGGTTCCTGTAAAACCGCAGACTCTAATGGTACCACAACTTCTGCTTTCCATTGGTCCTCAAATGGTCTGAAAAAATTTGTTGTGGTGTTGCAAATGGCCGCCAAAACGCCATTGTTAATATCACTTATTAGGTCCTCACTTAAAAAAACAAACTAAAATGTACTGGTTTATTGTTGTTATTATTCACAATAATAATAAAAATGTCACAATAATAATATTATGAATTCAAATCCGTAATACAAACACTAACCTCTAACAATTTTAAAATGAGTTTATATTAAAGAATGCAGGTGGTACCTTTCGGAAGCCTTTGTTATATTTCGAGAAGGGATTAGGTGCTTATAGAATGACATAAGGTATGTTCGAAACTTTAACTTTAAAGAATTAAGTATACCTAGCCGTGCTTAAAACAAAGAAATTATTCCTAAAATTTTAAAATAAATTTTCAATTTTTGCACAGACTCCTCGAAATACCAAAATGGTTATTATGATTAAGGTGGCGCGTGCCAGTTTTTTTAAATATTTTTTTTGTGGCTTTTTATAATGACAGAACTATACCTTATTAGTAAACCACAATGCCGGAATTCGAGCAATTCACTCGTTGTCACTTGTTACGAGTAGAGATAATAGACGGTTTCACAATCTGTATAGTTACGCACACTTTCCCCGCCCGGGTTGTCCATTTTCTACAGTGCTCCAAATTGGTAAATCAGAGTTTGTTTGGTGATTTCTTTACGTATGTTATAAATATGGGTTAGTCTCTTTAATTTTTTATAAGATTTTCACGAAAATATTAACAGATAGACTAACAACAAAAGTTGACGGATATCAGGCTTCAGAAAAGGTTTCAGTAAAATTGACCACCTATTAACCAGTCCTAACAGAACAACCCAAATAAACCAACATTTCACTATATATTATGTTTCTAGAATTTAAAAAAGCTTTCCATAGCATTGAGCACTGGACAGTAAAAGCATTTTAAATTAAAAGCTGAATAGTTCGCAGACACACAGCCTTATTAGCCAATATACGAGTATATTATAGCAAAGCAACTACATCAATTAAAATCCACGAAGGGACTAAGACAATCCGCATAAGAAGAGGTATTGGAAATAGGCATTAAATTAAGCTGTAAGTACTTGAATCACCCAAGAGATGCTGACAATATCGCCTTAATAACCGATAAGAAAGAGGAACAAAAATGATGGAAGAACTGAATACAGCAGCTAAAAATATCGGCTTGAGCTAAAAGTTTTTATGATCAGGCTAAACCAAAAAAAAAAAAATAGAACAAGTACAGGAAGATTTAATATATCTGCGATAAATACTGAAACTAAAAATAGAAAACCGAACAGCTGAAATCAAGGGCTACATATTAAGAAATTAGAAATATTCTATGCACCTCAAAATGAGACTGTATAACCAATATATCCTTCCTGTACTCACCCATGGATCCCAAACCTGGACACTTGAAATGAAACAAATGTATTGTAAACTGGAGACCTTGGGAAAATAAAGGAGATAGTGGAAGACCCCAAACGAGATGGGCGGACAATTTGAAGAAACGAGTGGGAGATATTGGGGAGGCCTATGTCCAAAGATGGATCGAAGAAGGCTAAATAGATAAATAGAAAAAAATGAGATAAAAGTTGTGTACCGATTTACTAATTTTTTTTAAATATGCAGTAAATTAATTGGGCTAGAAAAGTATCATATTGGTACGTATACAGAGCTCGACTTGGAACGTTTAGCCTTTATGAAAAGCGTATAAAATAGGATGAACTTATAGAAAGCAAGTCAGTGAGGGACCAAAGACTCGCATATTCAGGAGTGTTTGCCGCTGTGACTCAAAATTCATTAATAGTTTTTTATTACTAAACAGGAGCAATCACAGTAAGATATCCACTTTTAAAAGACGAAGAAATGACCAGTATTATTTATTTCGTTATTTTAGCTTTAACCAGGAAACATTAAATCGAGAAAAATTAAATTTTTTAGTAATTTTTTCTTACACAATAACCTTGCTCTTTTATTAAAGTCGCACTTAAATGCCGCTCAAGAGTGTTTTGTGATGCCATTTGCAAAACTCGTGCACCCAACATTTTTGGGGGTAGGGATGCACGACAGCCCTAAACTTCTTGCCCCTCTACTGGTTTCAGTCTGCAGAAAAAAATGTTTGTCACGTTTTACTACTGCCTTTAAAATTTCATTTTTGCCCCTTAAATGGAGGGGCTATTCCTCTTGAAAAAAACAATAAGTTGAAATGCGGTGTTATCGTAATTGCAATAATTATTTAAGTTTTTAAAATAATTGAAAAATTATTTCAAAATGCAATGCAATGCAATGTGATGTTGTAACATTGCTTTTTTCTATTACATTTACAATTGAAATTACAAAAATGCAATTGAATTTCCGAAGTGATTGTTATTATTTCTAAAAAGCTATTTTGCGTTTATTATTTAAAGCAATCCACGTTTCGTACTAAATTTAAGGGGTAAGTTCGGAATGTAATACGAAGGAAAAAAAATTAAGCTTTTTCACATTTTGTAAATTATAAAAAAGTGAAAGAAATAAATAAAAAAGTAATTGTCAACTACTTTTTTTTATTTTGCAAGTAGGAAATTTATAATTAAGTTATTTTTTTGTTGTAATTAAGTACATTCATATAAATTAATTTGTAATATAATAGTTACTTTTCAAAGTATTGGTTTCTAACTTTGGTTGAAAATAAACCGGTACACATAAAGACCAAGAATTTTGTTATCCATAAAGTTGAATTTGTGGGATATTTTGTTTGTGCGTGTAGTAAGATCCTTTAACATTTTTGGCATGTTAGAAAACTCTACCTGTACACTTAATTGCGGATTCGCAGTATTGATTATTAGTCATACAGTTCAAATGATATCTAAGAGATGACGCAACAGGGAGTTTTAAGGATTTTATTAACTTTTTTTTTCCTAAATTAATAACCTTCCGAGTATTACTCTTCCAGTCCGGTAACAAAAATCCGGCATTTCAAAAATGAAACACCAGTAAACCCTACGAAGCCGGTTTAAATACAGTTTAAGCTCTACTTTTTATTTTATTTATGAGATGCTCAAACCGTCCTCCCTGTTGAGCGTCGCAATAACCTAGCCGGTCATAAAATTCTTGGGCGGGTGTTTGCTAACATTTGAGGGGTGGTTGAGTTAGGTGCATTCCAGATTTTGTCACCTAACTCACCAAGATTTAAGGGCCTTAAATCCGGAAAGGTAAAAATCATACCAGTACCAGTACCGTGTATTTTGACCAGTACCGTGTATTTTGAGAATTGTGTCTTTTATGAAGGAAAAAAGTTTTTTCGTCGCTAAAAAGGACATTTTGCAGGAAATTTTCATTCCTGTCTACTTTTTCCCTCATAGTTTCACAAAACTGCATAGGACGAAAACAATCACCTTCATGCAACTCCTTGTAGGATTTGTAACCGTACCTTCTCAAAATTCTTTGGCAGGTACGATTTTTAACGCCCACCTCCTCGGATATTTTTCTAGTCGAACACGGTTCATGAGCCTCAACGTAAGCACATACCATCTCTTTGTTTTAAACTCGTAGACAATGATTGTGTAGAAATAAAATTTCGGACTTCCATTGTCTTTATTTATTTTAAAACACGACGTTTCGGTTAGTAAGTATCTCTAACCGTTATCAAGTGTAAACTAAACAATCTAGTCTCTAGACTACTACTTATACTACTTGGTGTGCAGTCAGGTGTGATGGCCCGCCCCCTTTTTTATCCTAAGACGCCTGTTTTCCTTAAGGTGTGTTTTCCATTTGTTTGGTATGTCCGTGCTTGGTTGACTGAAAACTTCTTTACTCTGCATTATAAACGCAGCTTCAATAAACTTTCGTTTTCGCCAATGCGACTCCTTATGTAACACTTTAGCTTCTGACCACTGAATCCTGTGATCATGTGACCATGCATCATCTGCTAAACCGGATTTTTCAATATCCCCTAATTGGGTACTTTTTAGATGTTCATTTACTCTAACCTGAAGAGGGCGTTTCGTTTCACCTACATATGATTTACCACACTGGATTTGGTAAATACATTCCTTATTATTTGAGGGATTGTCTGGTTTTGTTGTAGTTACAAAACTTCTTATTGTATTTCCCGAAGAAAATACTGTTTTAATATTATAGTGTTTAGCTATTCGTCTTATATTTTCTAAAATCCCTTAAACATATGGAATGTTAATAACACCTAACGGAGTATTATTTTAAATCTAATAAACATGTGCTTAAAAAACGGAGAAATTCGAGAAATACTCAAATGCTCATATATTACACCCGTACCAAAAGTTAAAAATAGTAAAAGATATGATGAATTAAGACCAATAAATGTTTGATGGGATATTGAAAAGTTATTGGAAGAAGTGGTATATGAACAGTTTTTAAATTTTGTAGAAAGCAACAAAATTTTAGTAAAACAACAAACAGGATTTAGGCGAAAACATTCTACAGAAATTGCAGTACAATACATTATAGAAACATGGAAAAGAAGTTTTGAGAAAAATGAAATTATAGTTGTGGTAGTTTTAGATTTTAAAAGAGCATTTGAAGCTATTGACAGGGAAAGGCTATTAAAAAAACTTTATAAATTTGATCTAAGGGGAAAAGTATTAGAATGGTTTAAAAATTATTTATGCAACAGGACACAGCGAACCAAAATTTTGAATTCACTATCATCGGAAAAATTAAACAATACAGGAGTACCACAGTGAAGTAAATTGGGACCATTATATTTATTTTATATATAAATGATCTACCAACAGTTTAAAAAAATTGTATGATACAGATGTTTGCAGATGATACATTACTTTATTTAAAAGGGACTTTATTAGAAAACCTAACTATTGAAATAAATTCAGAATTAAAAAATGTAGTACATTGGCTAAACGCAAACAAATTAAAATTGAAAGTAAACAAAACAAAATGTATGATTTTAAATTCAAAAAGCAACTTAACAAATTTTGCAATCACAATAAATAATGAGAAATTAGAAATTACAAATTCATTCCAATATCTTGATATCATTATAGATTCAAAATTAAAGTTTGATAAATACTACGAATATATCAAGAATTTCTTCAAAAATTGGGTATTTAGGAAGGATTAGTTATTATTTATCATATTTTTCTAAAAAATGTGTTTACAATACAACAATATTACAACATTTTTCCTACTGCTCAACTATATTATACACAGCGAATGAAAATATTTTAGATAAACTTCAAATGTTACAGAATAGAGCAATGAGAATAATTCTTAAAGCAGATAAATACACAAAAATTGCACTAATGATAAAAAAATTATTTGGCTTAATGTAAAAAATTTCTTTTTCTATAATGTTTGTATATTTATTTACAAAATTCAAAATAACCTACTACCAGAACAACTTAAAGATTTTGTCCTCCAAAATTTAAATTTCCATTCACATTATACAAGATACAAAGACGATTTTCATTTAAATTATTCCCAAAAATTAATTGTCCAAAAATCAATTTTTTGTAAAGGTTTGTCAGAATTCATTAAATTAAAAAACTCAATAAAAAATGAAAAAAAATTAAACACATTTAAAAAAAGTTTAAAAAAATATTTATTTTCAATGCAGTTTGTTTAATTATAGTATTATTCATTTGGATTCAGGTAGAATAAATTATTGTGTTAAAGTTGAAAATATTACTTAGTCTATTAATATTTATATAGCTAACAATTAGATTTTAATGTAATTAACTTTACTATTGTTAAAATTGTAGCATATTTTTGCTAAATAAAGTTTTAAAGTTAAGTTAAAATTAATTTGGTACATTTAGTTTGTTTTTAATTTTAAATATCGCTGAGTTTATTAATTTCTCGGAATAACCATTCTGTAGTAAGTCCTTTTTAATGTTGTTAATTTCTGAGGTTAATTTTTCATTATTACTACAAATATTTACGGCTCTTAAATACAAACTTCTTATTAACTCCTTGTTTTGTTACAACAGAATGATTAGACTTAAAATTTAGGTACTGTCCCGTATGTGTACGTTTCCTATATACACTGGTTTGAATGTTTCTGTCTAATCGTTTGACAAGAACATCCAAAAAAGGTAAGGCCGAATCTTTTTCAATTACGATGGTGCACTTGATTGTTGGGCGAATACCGTTTAAATGGTGTAGAAAATTCTGTAGTTCGTCATCATTTTCCGGCCATATAATAAATGTGTCATCCATGTATCGTAGCCATAGTTTTGGTTTGACTCTTGCTGTGTTGATCGCATGGTCCTCGAACCACTCCATGTAGATGTTTGCTACCACTGGCGAAAGAGATGAACCCATTGGGAGTCCATCATTTTGCGCGTAAAACTTATCTTTCACTTGAAAGTAAGAGTTACGGAGACAGAGCTCCAAAAGATCCATCACCGATAGCGTTGTTCTCTCGTGAAGTGTATCATCAGTTTGTAATTTGTTTTTGATGATACTGAGTGACATTTATTGGCACGTTGGTGTAGAGGTTTTCTATATCAAAACTTACAAATCTATCGCCGGGATCTAATTCGATACCTTTTAAACCTTGACAAAATGTTCCGAGTTTTTGAAAAATTTCTACACATACCATCTCATCCCGTTCAACCATCTCAGGAGGAACAGGACGGGGTGGTACTTCGCCCTCGTTATAACATTGTCTACAAATATTTATGCACCGACGTGTTCTAAAATTATGAAAAATTTTGTGGATTGTTTGACGAACGGGAACCGGTCAATTAGGAAACTCATGCACAAAACACCCAATGACTTCATGGGGATTACGGCCTACCGTGTACCATAACACAATAGAAATTTTCTCTTCCTTAGTATACGGTGTATTCATTTTTGAAACGCACCAAATTTTTAACCGCACTAGAAAAAACTCGAAAGGCAAATGACAATTTAACCTAAGATGCCTAATGCTCTCTCACGTGCATCGCCGTCTTTGGCCTACTCAGCCGGTAATAGTAACGTCATTAGATCGTGAAAAGAAAACCATTTGCTTGAATTGCTAACTTGACAACAGCGCTAAACTATTTATCTCTCTTAGTGCCATTTATTTAAATAGCGATCTTACTTCAATTTACATAGTTTTCAATGGCCAAACAATCGTTGACGAACCCTGTATATCGTAATTGTGACTTTATTATTTAACGCACATATCAAGGGTTGTATTTGTGCTAAATTCAGCTGCAGCCACTTGCGGTTGTCTAAAGCCGCGTATTTGTTTGGAAGGAAAGGTAATGTTTTTCGCTTGGAATATGTATGTATATAAGTATATATGTATGTATGTAAATATGTATGATTGTGTCACGCTAGAGGCTAAACGGGTGAACCGATGTTGACAAAAAAGGCGTCCATAGATTGCTACTGATCTCGAAGGTGCTATAGGCTATAACAGGAATCCACATGGCGGTCGTCAGACGCCATTTTGTCAAATGATGTAGGTCTTAGGGCATACAAATTACCTAAATTTAAGGCGATTTGAAAGAAATTCCTTTGATCACCCGTTCTAAATGTCCTCTAGTTTGCCGGTTTGTAGTCCTCCCTACTCCCAGCCATTTCCCCTCTTGTGATTTCCCATTCCCTCTTCGAAAACCATATTTGCATAATTTTATCAAATATATGGCGATTTCAAAAATTCTTTCTACACACGCTTTAAGCTTTTTTCCAACACCATTTTAATAGTTCCCTCCTCCCTGTATCATTCTCCTCCCGCCCTCCTTATTAGTAATAGTTATAGCTTTAACTTTCACAAATATAAAGCGATTTCAATAATTCTTTCTGCACACGCTTCAAGATTTTTTCAACACGATTTACTAGTTCCCACCTCCCTCTGCATAGTGCTTCTATATGGCTGAATAAGAATTAAATCTAAAAGTTCAAAATAAAAAATAACAACCACCCAACTGTACGTCCTAGTCGCAGTTGAGTACAAAATTTCCCAATACCCTGAGTCATGAACATACAAAACAAAACTGTATAATTTTGTAAGTGCATTTTGGGCATAAAAACTAAAAGTTGAAGCATGTCGTACATTAGTGCTAATAGTAGGTAAAAGTAGATTTAGCGGTTTTTTTATTTAAACTTTTTTTTATTCTTTCAGCGGTGAGGCATGGGATTAACCGACATATTTTGTTCGACGAACGGAATAATACATCGTTTTGACACACAAACCGTACCACAAATCTGCACAAACATACCCTTCCATGTGGTTAAAGTATTAATTTTTCAAGTTAATTCATTAATAAGAGTAAAATGATACGCGATATTATTTTTGGAGGCGACGGTACCTTTTCAAGAATAAAATTATATCAAAATAAAATTATATTTTAAATCGATATTTGGCATTTCCTAACTTTTAGTATCAACTTGTCAAAGTTGCAACCATAAAATAATTTCGATCGTCCAAAACCGACAAGCTGTCCACCGTGCACTGCGCCAGCTGCTTATAATTTATATGTGAATATTATCTTGCTTTACATAACTTATAACGTTTAAATAAATCAAAGACGTAACGTGGAACGTAGATAATTTTATTTTAAAAAATCCACTTTTATTAATTAAACAATATTTTAAAAGAACCCTTTTGTAGCGGCCAATAATTTAGTAACCAGCTAAAACTGTATGAAAATCTGATTGTACACTAACTAATAAAATTTAAAGTATTTAAAAATTTTAATCTATTTCTCAGCTGAGCACGTATTTTTTTGAAAATTTAATACTGCCTCTTTTGACGTTTAAAAAAAGCTTGAAAAAATCTTTTTTCTATGTAGTTTTAGGCAAAGCTGGGGAAAATGTGACAAAAAGGCACTAATAAATTTTATTAAAAACATCACCATTGCACATGAGCTGAGAAACATATTAAAGTTTTTACCTTCTTAGCCCGCGCAGCAATGGCTAGAAAAGGTAGTGTTTTCGACAATTTTTTTTATGAAAACGCTGAAAATGTGAGTTATTAATTTCACAAGTTCGAAAAACCAGTAAAATTAGGCAGCGAGCTTGAATAAAAATTAACTGGTTAATTTTTAAGCACGAGGGGTATTTGTGATGAATATTTCTCGAATACAAATTTAAAATCCTTATTTTAAAATAATTATTATATTCAAATATAATTCAAAGAGAACAGTTATGATAATTATAAACTACATTTTGATTTTGCGATGTCATTAACCTGGAACCGCTACTGCTTTCAATAGGAGAAGACATTGTGCTAAGGGGTCAAGCTTCGTTTTATTTTCTCTCATTTTATCAATAATTTAGTTGTGATGATTTTCGTTCATTTGTAGGTAATTGATTAAATTTTATTCGTACACTCCGCTTTTAATATGGCGCCGCCGGCGCGGAGCTGGTTCTAAGTGAGTGATATCTTCGACTTCTTAAAGCCTAACTTTTCAGCCTGCTTTTTTGGCCACGTTGACATTTGATTCATCTATACAGGACTGTTTTTATACCATTCTTCAGAATTTAGCCACTTTGGATTTGGAGTCAAAAAGAGTCGGCTGTTGCTTCTTTTCTTTTCTGTTGAAGTTTAAGAAAGAGTCTAACTACATTAATAGCCCATCGCACCGACTTTTTTTTTCGTTACTTAGCCTTAATTGTTCCTTATTACGTCATATTGAGATTATATTAAGAAACGCTTTAAGCTAAGTAACGAAAAAAAAGTCGGTGAGATGGACCCTAACTAATCTTTTTTTCTCTCCTTTTTGAAAGGATTTGGATAATATTTAAGTTTTAAAGTAGTAAAATATGCGTAATATTGTTCAAAAGTGGACAATGTTTCTTTTACTATCAGTTTTCCAAAGCTAAGCTCTCTAACGTATTTGGAAGCGGGCAATGTTACTATTACATAACTTTACATTTATAAGGGAGGGAAGTTAATTAAAATTTTGAGGTTTTTAAATTTTTTTCTATGGTTTTATTATAGTTCCTAGAGGCCTTCCAAAGCTCAGCTTTCTAGCGTTTCTAGAAGTGGGCAATGTTACTTTCATATAACTTTACACTTATAGGGGAGGAAAGCAAATTAAAATTTTGGGGTTTTTAACTTTTTTCCTATAGTTTTGTCATTTTCCTATCAGTCTGCTAAAGCAGAGCTCTTTAGCGCTTCTGGAAGTGGGCAATGTTACTTTTACATAATTTTACATGTATAGCGGAGGGGAGTAAATTAGAATGTTTGAGTTTTTTGATCTTTCCCAAGAGTCTGATCATAATTTCTATCAGTCTGCCAAATTTCAGTTTTGTAGCATGTCTGAAAGTACTGTAGAATTTTGATGATCTATACATAAGTGAGTGAGTAAATGAGTGGAAATTTCGACGTTTTTTGAAATTTCGTAACTACTACTTTATGGAAGTCCATGAAACTGGGAGGTGTTGTTAACTATATAAAGCTCTACAAGTGTGTCAAGTTCGAGTTTCGTAACTCATTCCAAAGAAGAGTTTTAGATAGGTCAAATATTGCCTGAAATGTTTCAAGAAAAGATGGTACAGCAGTTTACGCCGCACACTTGGCCGAGCACTGCCGGGCCCTCAGATAGGACCAAACTCGGAATTAGAATTATTCTTTGCCAGCCATTTTGCGTCACTCATCTCTCGATTATCGCCTTGTGTAAGGTTTGAGGGGGTTGTATTGAATTCTACCTGTTTTTTGGCTATTATTTGTTTTCTCTTGAAAAAATGTCATTTCTGCTCGCGTGCTTTCGCCCTTTCTCCAAGCCAGTTTGTAAGAAATAATAGAATTTTTTTTCAGTAGACTTTCCGGCGTTTGTTCTTTACAAGATTTAACAAGTTTTTCTAGTTCTTGGCAGGGTAAAAAACTAGTGGGTTTCTTGTGTTTGTCGTCCAAATGTTGTAAATTCTTTCATCTTGCATTTCTTGCATCTCGCTCAGCTTTAAACTCAATTGGCTCAAGAGAATTTACTTTAACTTAAAATATTTCTCCATAAGTAATTTTGCAGTAACGTTCCAAAAAAAAGTTGACTGTACATTCCTTGCATTCCTCCCCCATTTTTTTTTCGCAAATAAAATGCCCAATTTTTTAAAATATGTGCAAGTTTAGAGACTAGCTTCTCTTTATTAAATACTTAGTTTTTTTCGGCACAAAAAGAAGTAAACTGCCTCTACATGCTTCGTTTACTTTTTCAGTGTTTTTCGGTTTCATTTTAGATACATTTTCATCGATTTCTCGTTCCGAAATATCCCCAAAACGAAGAGACGCCTTTTGGATATATTTTTTTCTTTTTTATAAGAAGGTACTCTGTTTGAGGTGTTAAAATTTCATAGCAATGCCTTGTATTACAAGGCATGTAGAAACGTGCAGTACTTTGTTTGAATTTAAAAAAATTACATAGCAACGTAGATTGTTGAATTATCTCTTATAAATTCGGTACTGGCATATTCATATTATAATGTAAGAGTGAAATGTTATGGGGAAATAGTACACAATGCTCCAAAATTCATTAATGCTAATTACAGATTCTTGACAGTTTCAAAATTGAAAATTAACTTCGTACCCGAGCATTGCATCAATTTACGGTTTTCGGAATATTGTAGAGCACGTTTTTTCAATAGCTTATGTTATTACTAAAAACTTTGTAAGAGGTTTCGTTTCTGAGATATTTACGAAAACTCTTTTCAAGGCTGATATAGATAGCATGGAGTTCACTTGGAGTGTGCTAATGAGCTAGAAAGGTATCAGATTCATTATGGATTCATTTATTTATTAGTAACTTTAAGGTCAGATCTTCGTACATTTTAGCAGGTTACCAAATTATTAGCCGCTACTGTAGCACCAGTTAATGCAAATATAAATTTAAATGAAAAAGAATGGCCAAACATTGCACACCATAGCAAAATCCACGAAAGATTCACCACTACTAATAACGCATTGGATATAAATCCTGCTCGATCCTACGCACAAGTAACTGGCTGCTTTTGTCCTGCAACGATAACTTCAGGTGCCTTAGAAAGGGAGACAAACGATTGCTCAACAGCTGATGATTATGCTGCATCTCAAGAGAGGAAGAGATATTATGATAACGGCAAAGATGTAATGTTTAGCAAAATCAGTGTAACTAACTCTCCAGATTCTACTATTAGTGATGTCGCATGTACGTCGGAAAATCAAGAGCACGAAGTAAGAATGATTTGTTTTTAAATATTCTTTACAATCAGCGGCGTAGCTAGAAGTCATGGGGCCCCGGGGCATTTCTTGGGGGCCCTCAGGAGTCAATAAGAATATAAAATGCTTGCTAACAAAATAAAATATATTTTTTTTCTTCAATTATTTTTGCAAATTGCGATTTGCAAAATCATTCATCGTTTTACTACGTGCTTTAAAGTAAGCTTTTTGAAAAACCGGAGGGGAGGGACTAAGAAGGCAGTAAAACAAAACATTTTTTTTAATAAGTCTGAAATCTAAACTTAAGAACCAGGTGAAAATAAAATACGCCGCAGGCGAAAATTTTAATAAAAATTAACTAATTTTTGTGAAAAAAAAACAAAAAAGTTGATTTTAAGTTAAAATTTAGTTTAAGAACGAGTTTTTTGTTATATTTAAGTCACAAATTTATTGCCGCTTAAAAACGATGTTTTACTAGGGCCGCTGGGGCCCCTCTTACGCCGGGGCCCCGGGCACTGCCTCGGTTTGCCCAATGATAGCTACGCCACTGTTTATAACAAACTGTATAGTTAAGTCCAATAAATTTGCAACTTAATATTACAAAAACTTAATTTCATCCGAAACTTGGTTTTTATACATTGTGCAAATTATATTAAGTTCAATGTTCAGTTTTACGAAATCTAGCTACCGTATTAAAATTTGAAAAAGTGCTTTCTATGAGTCGATTTGCTAGATTTATACAAAAGCCATTTTCTAGTCATTTTTCTTAAAGTAGGGATGAGCTTGCTTTTAAAAATATAGTTAACTAAGTTCTGCTACAAAATAGCGCCCGATGAAACTGGCGCCTGTATAAAACACATCTGTTCCAACTAGGACAAAACCAAGAAACTGCAGCTACAATTTTATTTTTATTTTAACCAGTAGAAAGTGTACGAAAAAAAACAATGCTAAAAATAATTTTTATATTTTTTTATTTTGTGACAGCACCACGCGCGTCGCGCATTTATTGCAAGGTGGTACTTCCTTTATAATATTTTGCTTAGGAACTAGTGTTTTTTTACAAATTTATTTATATAAGACTAGTAGTTATAGGGAGCTATAACAGAACTAATTTTTAAGCAGCTTTTTTAAAATATTTTGCTTTTCATTCCTTACTCTATGATTTCAGCTCTATAAATTAAATGCTCATTAAAAATTCTTGGGGTACTTGCATCCAAAATTAAAATTGCCACGAGTTATACGACCGACGTCGACCTTACCTGGAATCATCTAGAGAAACCCGACTACCTCTAAACCTACCGGAGATGAGGAGTTGCATTTCATTTCATTTGTTGTAAACGTTTTTACTTTTAGTATTCTTAAGTCTATTATTGTACTCGCATCAATAAAATATACATTTATTATAAAGCATAAACTCGAAGTGGTTGTTCGATTACTTAATTGGCGCAGTCAACGGAGTTCGAAGTTTCAAACGCATCGCGATCGGCTTATTCGGCTTCAATAACTTTTGGTGATTGGCGATTGGCAGTGTGGATTTTACAAAATTGAAAATCCCAGTCTATCGAAGACCTGTGAAACACAATCATCGGGAACTAGAACAGCATCGTCTAGTTTCGCAAGGATAAGGACTTTTGTGAGCACAAAATCGCCTAGCAGAACCTTGTTCTTATAGAGGAATGACCACCTTCGCTGTTTACCTGTTTATGTAAGTTGCAATTTATGTCTGATTCCGACGATCAAGTAGATATAATTAAGTGGCTCAAAAATTTAAGACTTGAAACCAACCTCCCTCAAAACTTAAACGCACAAAGTTCTTCATTCAGTAATCCTTCTCAAACATTGCAGGCGCGCGAATCTCCGCAATTCGATTTTTTGTCAGCTTCTAAAGAAAGCCAGATCTTTCTAACAAATTTGATAAAAAGTGAAAATTCTAAAATGAGTTTTAAACCAGAATATCTCAATTGCGTACCCAAATTTGATGGCAATCCGAATGATTTATATAGGTATATCAGTATTTGTGACAAAATTGTAGAAACATTTTTAAATGCCACCGACCCGGGATGTTTTCAAAATATTTATTTGTTGAACTCGTTAATAGGAAAACTCGACGGCGAAGCAAGTACTGTCGTAAATATTGATTCATCGACTTCTTGGGCCGATATTAAAAACACCCTTATTGGAAATTTTGCCGACCAAAGAGACGACGTTGCTCTTACAAAAGATCTATGCTCATTAAAACAAGATTCAAATGAAAGTTACACACAATTTTATAACAGAGTTTTACACACTCTTAATTTGCTCTCCTCGTACATAAACACCCACATAGGCACTGAAGAAAATAGAAAGTCACGAATTGATTTTTGTAAAAACCTTGCACTTAAGACATTTTTGTCAGGTTTAATTGACACAGATTTGGCACGAGCCATCCGATCCATGAAGCCTCACGATCTAACAACAGCCTTGCAATATTTCACCGATGAAATGAATAGTTCCTATCTGAAACAAAACGTGTCATTGCCTCAACCTCCGTTTAATCACATTCAAACGCCCCCAAGATTTTTCTCTCCTAGACCAAGTTCCATACAATCTAATGCTTATGCACCAAGTCGTTTTTTTAGACAACCGCCGATAACATTTAGGCCTCAGTCTTTTTATCCTCGACCGGCGTACAGACCACAACAAAGATTTGCTACAAATAGTCAAGTTTTTAGGCCACAAAACATAGTTCGCTTCCAACAAATTCCCCAAAAAGCCTTACCGCCGCCCACACCTATGTCAATATCTACGCGCAATAGTTCAAAAATAATGCCAAATAGCAGCTATTATAAACATAATAACTACCAACCTAGCACTTCACAAATGCAAAAAATGGAAGTGGAAGAAATGTATAATACCGAAGCCAACCAACTTTCTCAATATGATCAAACTTTTACAGATCAGTATTACAATGAATATTACCAACAAAACGGTTACTACCCCGAGGATAATCAATTTTGCCTCTCGGAACGTTTGGATAATTGCCAAATCTTTACATCCGAGTCCAGTGATAATGATTTTTTACTATACAACGCAAACGAGCAAACCGATTTAGATGCCGTAAATTTTACAGAGGTCCTCAGTCGGGACACCAAACTATAACACCGCAAGAAATACCCTTTAATATGAATAGCTCCAGTGAGCTACCATACATTATATTTCCCGAACACAACCTAAAAATACTAATCGACAGCGGCTCGACAAAGTCATTTTTAGATCCAAATATAACAAAAAAATTGTACCCGAACCTCATAAAAAAAGATCCTTTTGTAGTCTCAACAGTATTTCAAAAGTCCGCTCATCAGTTTAGTGCGCATCTGCCCTGCTCAAAATTATTTAATTTGCCAAAAGCCCAAAATCTAAAATTTTTTTTGTTTAAATTTCACGATTTTTTTAATGGCCTTATTGGGATTGACAATCTGAAAATTTTGCAAGCTAATCTTGATTTTAACTCTGGAATTCTCGCTACACCATATGCAAAGGTCAAGTTACAATTTTATAAAACCAAGTCACAAATAAATAATTGTATTACAATACCACCTCGTGTTCATCAGGTAATAAGAGTACCTGTAAACGTAAAAAACGGTGAGATAATTCTCCCATATCAAAAAATACACAATTGCGAAATCCCAGAATGTTTAACCTCAGCTAAAAATGGTTTTGCCTTGACTACAATCCTAAATAATACATGTGAAAGCGTAACTATGGATTTTTCTTTACCATTTGAAGTAGAAAAATGGAATCGCAAAGAAATTGAAGAAATCAATTTTAATAATATTGCTGAAACGCATGAAACAAAATTGGACTTTTCAAAATTTCGTTTAAACCATTTAAATTCGGAGGAAAAAAATCAACTTTTGACACTAATAAATAACTTTTCAGATGTGTTTTATCAAGAAAATACGCCACTTACTTTTACTAACAAAATAAAACATAATATACGGACCACCGATGAAATACCAGTCTACAAAAAATCGTATCCATTACCTTTTGCTCACAAAAAAGAAGTAGAAAAACAAATGAAACAGTTACTTGATCAAAAAATTATTACACCCAGCACTTCTCCTTGGAACTCTCCATTATGGGTGGTCCCAAAAAAGATGGACGCTTCAGGGGAACAACAGTATAGAGCTGTTCTTGACTTCAGGTCATTGAACTCTAAAACTGTAGATGACCGTTATCCCCTTCCTAACGTCACTTATCTCCTTGATAAACTTGGAAAATGTCAATATTTTTCAACCTTAGATTTGGTAAGTGGGTTCCACCAAATTGAGATGTCACAAAAAGATATCGAAAAAACCGCCTTTAGTACAGAAAACGGCCATTTTGAATTTCAGAGAATGCCGTTTGGCTTAAAAAACGCCCCCGCCACTTTTCAAAGAGTGATGGATAATGTTTTAAGAGGCATCCAGAATGAAATGTGCTTGGTATATCAAGATGACATAATTATTTTTAGTATGTCACTACAAGAACACATTGACCGCCTAAGAGCTGTTTTTCAACGGCTGCGTGAATCAAACTTTAAAATACAGTTAAAAAAATCAGAATTTCTAAAGAAAGAAGTCGCCTATTTAGGCCATGTGGTGACCCCAGATGGAGTAAAACCTAATGAGGATAAAATCCGTTCCATTCTTGATTGGCCACTTCCCTCTACCCAGAAACTGATACGCGAATTTCTCGGCCTTCTCGGATATTATAGGCGATTTATAAGGGACTTTGCCCGAATCACAAAACCTTTCACTAGATGCTTAAAAAAAGGCGCAAAAATTGTCCATAATGAAGAATTTTTAACTTGTTTTGACACATGCAAAAAACTTCTTACAAACGATCCTATATTACAATATCCAGACTTTAGCAAACCATTCAACCTGGCCACCGATTCTTCAATTGGCCAAGACCTTCCCGTTGCATACGCTTCGCGTACCGTTAATTACAGTGAGACCAAACTGAGCACAATTGAACTTGAATTATTAGCTATCGTTTGGGCAACCAATAATTTTCGGCCATACCTCGTTGGACGTCCTTTTTTCATTATCACGGACCACAAGCCCCTCCAGTGGCTTCATTCCATAAAAGACCCTTCTTCCAAATTGCTCAGATGGCGTTTAAAGTTAGAAGAATATAGTTATTCTTTGATCCACAGATCTGGAAAATTAAATTCTAACGCGGACGCACTTTCAAGAATAGAATTACATGTATCAGATACCGACAATCTGGACCAAATATCACACATCGCACTGGTAGACGCCATGTCAACCCGTTCGACGGGATTTCAGCAACAAGTAGATAAGACCATCACACAGAAAAAAACGGCAAATAGACCAAACCCAAATAACGACGATGATATCACTATACATACTAATAACGACGAAGACCCTATCGTGGGGATTCCAATAATAGAAACAGCCGTAAACTATGGGGCCAACCAAATAATTTTTTCTAAAGTATTGCACTCTCCTGTAAAACCAAAATTACAAATAATTTTTTCGACAAAAAGAAGGTATTTAGTTCAAATATCACAGAATAATTTTGAAAATGACATTATCAATTTCATAAAAGAAAATGTTTTGCCGAACAAACTTTATTATTTATATTTCCAGGAACCTGACCTCTATGAACCGTTTTGCGAAGTCGTCAGAAAGAATTTTAAATATCCTTCATTACGCTTTAAGAAATGTACAATCAAGTTACTAGACCTTACCGAAAAAATGACATTCCAGAAATTATAAAAAACTATCATGAAGGAAAAAGCAATCACCGGGGCATGATTGATTGATGAAACAGAATATAAAATAAAAATAAAATATTACTGGCCAAATCTTAAAAGTTCCGTTCAAACATACATAAATCAATGTGAAATTTGCCAGATTAGCAAGTACGAACGACACCCGGTTAAAGTAAAAATGAATATTACCCCCACCCCAACTAAGCCTTTTGAAATCCTATACATCGACACTTATACCGCGGAACATAATAAATTTTTAACAGTAATAGATAGCTTTTCTAAATACGCTCAGGCATACTATCTCGAAACACTGACTGCCTCTGATATCGCCGACAAATTATTGACATTTTTCTCACATCACGGTGTATTAAACCTTTTAGTTAATTTTGACAATGGTTCAGAGTTTAAAAATAGCGTAATTACTGAACTTTTACTTTTACACAGATTAAAAGTTCACTTTATTTCTCCAAATCACCCTGATTCAAATGGGAGTTTGAACGGTTTCACTCAACACTGGCAGAACATATTTGTCTTTTAAATAATCAAGGATATTCGAAAGAACCTATTATAAATAAAATTTCCTACGCGGTCCTGGCCTATAACCATACTATACATTCAGTAACAAAAATGAAGCCTATGTACATTGTAAACGGTCATATCTCGTCAGACGACCCTTTCGACCAAAATTTAGACGATATTCTCATGAGTAACTATGTTAATGATCATAAAAAAAAATCTAAATTACTGTACTCAAAAATTAACGGAAAACTAGCCCAATTGAAAACGACTTTAATCAATAAATTAAACAAAAAACGCGATGATCCTATTTTATTTCAACCCAATCCAGAGGTATATATACGTAAACATGAACGGAAAAAACTAGGAAGCAAATTCTTAGAACCCACTACAACGGTGTCAGTAAACCCAGCAAGTAAAACAATATCAACAAACTCCCATGGAAAAATTCATATGTCTAATTTAAAAAGACCGCTAATTAAAAATAAATATGACTCTGGGTAACTTTTATCTTTGGGTTTTGTATTTCAGGTTCGGCCTTGCTTCGGGTCTTGAGGATGAAATGATTATAAAAAAACTGGATAATAAGCTTGGAATAATGCCAATAAAATTAGAAACTGCAAAAACAATAGAATATACCTACACTTTAATTCATTACTTTGATTTAGACCCCATACTGTGGGAAACCAATAAATTAAACTTAAAAGTAAATAATATCACGACTTTAATAGATAGCCATACTGGATATTCCAACGATACACAGAATTACCTAAAACTTTTAAAAATATTACAAACCAGGATCGATACCAAAATATCAGAAATTTTGCCTCATCCCAAACGATTAAGACGTGGGATGATTAACATGTTAGGGTCTGTATTTAAGGCTGTTACAGGCAATTTGGACGCATCGAATGGCAAGTACTATGAAAAAATGATTCATGAGTTACAAAATAATCAAAAAACATTGTCGACGACAATTTTAAAACAGTATTCCTTATCGATTAGTGTTATTTCTAAATTTAATCAAACGGTTCAACAAATAGTCCAAAATCAATCAGATTGCTTCAATTGTTAAAAATTCTGGCTACAGAGAAAATTCCCTTTTTATCAAAGATATTTTGCTTCAACTTATAAACTCCTATGAAATTATTCAATCAATCTTACAAGATGTTGAAAATTCAATTACATTTTCTAAACTAAAGGTCATGCATCCAGGTATAATAAAGTTATCTGATCTACACAAAGAATTATTGTCTGTGCAAGAAAAAGTAGGAGAACAACAAATGTTATTAACTGTTACTCTTCAAAATGTATTTTTTTATGAAAAATTTATCACTTTAGACTGTTTTATTCTAAATAATAAAATTACTTATCTCCTACACATTCCAATCACATCTAAAGACATTTTTGACTACTTTCATTTATATCCCGTGCCAATACAATTTGAGAGCAGTTGGTTTAAAGTTGTTTTCCCGCGGAAAATTTTTTTGATAAAAAACAAATTGCAACATGCATATTATCAAGAACCATGCGCAGAAATAACCAGAAATGAATATATTTGCAAAAAAGAAGACTTCAAAAACAGCGAACCCGATAGTCCTTGCGAAATTTCATTAATTGACTCCAGCATGCTCCTAAATCAGCCAACCACCTGCCAGAAAACACAAATTAAATTAGCCACACCAATCATTCACCAACTAGAGAAATCAAACCAATGGATATTTGTTCTTCCAAATGAAGAAAACGCTAAAACTTTGTAACGTGTCATTTTTACGTTTAAGGCAAAGTTACATATTTGTTTATTCAGGTAAATAATCAAGGCTCTTCGACTCGTCTTTCTGTACACAAATTAAGGGTATTTTATAGAGATAGGTTTGGAGGTTATATAGTGTCCAAAAAGTTACCTTATAAAGGAGACATTCCATCGAATTACTGTGGACACTATGCACATCGCATTATCTGGACATCGTAATTGGAATTTAGGATCACAGGTTTCGGAAAAATCACATTAAAACTTTTGATTGTTTGTTTATCTGGGGAATTTCATAGTTTCGTTGACGTTCACGAAATTAAACAGCTGGACTGCTGGGGAATGGCGGCGTTGCCGCATCACAAATGGTTTCAGTAACAGGAAGGAAACATTTAGATGAACATTTCATTCCCTTACGTTTATTCTCGAGGATATTGGGACAATCCGAACCCCATATCCTTCACGGATTAGCTAGTTTTGATAGCACGAAAACATATTTAGGTTCACGGTTTGACCAGTAACAACCGAGGCTCCGCCCACTTTGATATCTTTATTAATTTGATAGGGAAAGGATAAAATAAATACGAGTTATGCACTTTTGTAAATGGGAGATGAACGAGGGATAAAAAACCAAGACTAAAAGAATAAACGAAATCGTGTGAGTTAACATCTGAACACACTTGTGCCGAGTTTAAGCAGTAGTTCAGTGTGTATTTTTAGGTTCAGGTTCAGAAACAACTTTATTAATGTAGAAATGTTTTACAAAAATGGCGTCAAACCATATGAATCTTAGAGAAAACATTTATAAAGAGCAAAGGAAACTTTTGACTAAAACTGTAACTAAAATACAACTAAATTCTACACTTAGTATAGCTTTACTCATATGGGAATTGGTTGAATGTTCAAATATTCCTGGGTTTGATGCAAGCTCTGATCTCCAGTAATTGATTTTACAGTTGATGGTTTCAATGCTGAGCTTCTTATAGTCCGTCGGGTTATTCTTCTCCTACTTGATATGTTGGCTGGGGTCCGGTAGGCAAATGTTCGGTCTATGTATGGAGGGTGTCTCGACGTCCTTGTTATAAAAATTTCAACCGTGGAAATAGATCCGACAACACCTCAAGGTGCGTTTTACGTACTTCCTTTCCCCTTGGTCGGTGCTGGCCCCTATATACCGGTATGGAACTATTGGTGTATTTCCTCATTGGTTAGTTTGAAAATCGCGGGTTTTTCTTCCAGTCTTGCAACCGAAGGTAGAGATTTTTTGGCGAAAAAGTTTTTTTATAAATAGGTTTGCATCCTTTATTTGAATTTAACCGGGAAAATTAGGTTGGTACTATTGCGTTTTACACTCCCCACCAAATCTACGAACGGTTTCCGGTGGCTTCATTTTTTTTGTGCTCTCGACAAAGTGCTTTGTCTCTCTTCCTAAAGAATTTTGGCTGGGCTAGTGGCCGTCTTGTGGTGTCGCCATTGTTTTGTGGTTATTGGCATTGCAGTAGTTGCAAATTATACCAAAGATGGTATAATTGTGAGCCGTCGTGTTTTAGGCGTAATCTAAAGTGACGCTCGCACCCTTTTGAATGGGATTTAAGTCAGCCTACGCCTTTCTACGGGAAATAAGAGCAGTGGTAAGTTCGATTTTATTTTTTTATTTTTTTTTATTATTTGAGGACTCTTCAAGATAATATTTGCCTCCCAAATTGTAATTATTTTTCGTGTAAAATGTACTTTTTCCGACAAGAGACATGGGAAATGTTTGGAGTTTTTTTTTTAGGACCACGATTTTGGATAAAAACTATATATTGTTTTTCTCCTTTGTCTACAGCCCTGTCAATTCCATCGACGGGACAGTTGGGCTGGACGCTGGTGTGAAGCCAGGTGTAGCCAGTTGTAACCCTGGGAAAGGTACGTTAGGGTTATTTTAGTTCATCTGTTTAAATCTGCTTTATTTTATTGAGTCGACATGGGGTTCTTGGTTAAATTACTCGGTGTAGGGGAACTTCGTGCAAAATTGACGAATTCCAGGAAACTGAAACATTTAATTTTCCACAGGGTTTTACGCTCGGGCAAGGATCCCACAACCTACTCACAACCCTAGCACCGTGTGCTAAGAGATCTTCAGGGTGGGCGTAAGCAGGACACGGGACCCGGTGCAGCAGTGAGGAAATGTCTGGGACAACAGAACTTCCAGGTTTAAAATCAAACTAAGTAACTAGAAAAAATAAAAGGACCAAGGTAGGGGTTTTTCTTCAAGTTTATGCAAGCAAGGATGTTTTAGATATATTTTTTTCCCAATATAATTTTTACAGTATAATTTAACATCTCTTGTAACCGCAAGGTAAAGGTATGACGTCATAACCAAAATTTTGCGGAGTACCTACTAAGTTGACTTGTTTCTTTCATTTCATTTATCTAAGACAATTTCTCTTGTGAAATTTGGAGTGTCTCGCTACTTAGGCCCTGACTTGTTCCACTACATTTCATTCATTTTTTTTTATTTCATGTTTTAGATAATACTTTCCATTTTACCTTTTAAAATAAACAAAATGAACTAATTTTTCTTGTGTTATTTGTACAGCCCAATGACCAACTTTGCAGAGACAAAAAGAGAGATGAGGTTATATTTTTTTAGTGGTCTCCTTACATTGTTTTGCCTCATGGGGTAGATCTCGGACTGAGTTGCTGTCTGTCTCGTTCTACCTAACGTAGAATGATGACAACAGATATTTGGTACAGACCTCCTCTAAGACGGAATAATTTTGGAAGTATATATGTTTTTTAATCAATCATATAATTGAGTCCTACGCTACCGACTCAAAGGTAGGTACACTATGACCTGTTAAAGGAGTCCATCTGCCTGTAAAGTGCTTCTATTTTTGTCATCTTAATTCAATCTTTTAGAATTTTTATTTTGTCTATTAGTCAATTTTTTTTTTGGTTTTTTTTAATTACACAAATATTCAGGAGGCCTCGGAAGTAGGTGGAGTTTCATTGTTTGGCTACAACGTTTGGGTTGAACTGTATTTTATTTAAGAACTTCTTTGTAAAACATTGGTAATAAATAATGTGGCGCACTTAAAATTTTCTTATTTCTGAAGCCCCACTTCTCCACTGTAGCTGGAAAATACAGTTCTGCTTCCAGATATTTGTTTAATTATTCAGTGGTTTTGTTGTGTCACAAGCTGGCAAATTGGTATTATCCTAATTACAGTGTCACAAAATGGCAGCAACGTTTTTAAGCTGCCACAAACGTCACCCAACGCATTTTAATAGGCCACAAATTGGCGCCCAACGTGGGGCCTTGGCTAGTTTTTTTACATCTGATGTATTTTTTTTTTGTTTTTTAATTTGGGAAAAAAAAGAAGAAACTTTTTTTGAATTTTTTGGAATTTTTAAAAAATTTTTTTTGTGGTACAGCCAAAACCAGGTTAAAGGCTTTCAGTGGCTGTCGGTGGTTTTGACACTCAATCATTTTTTTTAAATAAAAAAATAAGATTTTCCATCATTGTTGGTTTTGATAACACTTTTTAAATATTTTTTAGTAATATTTGAACGTTGATTTGGAGTTTTTGTTAGCTTATCTTCACAAGTTTTTTCTTGGAAAATAAAATATTCATTTTTATTTATTGAGGAAGAATAAGTAGATAAAAAACATGGGAGTTTTTATTGAACGGAGTCCAACTCATGTCTTAATTCTTTAAAGTTTTTGTATGAAAAACATGTTTTAATTTTTTAAATTTTTTTGAAGAAAAATAAATACAACAATGTAAATTTACTTCAATTTTTTTGTTGATTTATAGGTGGATGGACCTCCAGACATGGTCTTTTTATGTTTTAAATATATGACATAGGTAGTGTGTTTTCTTCTAACAATTTTTTTTGCATGTTGCCTACTACTAATATGTTATTATTTCCTGCTTGTGATAAGATAGAAACTGTTTCACCGATTATTTTTTAGTGCAGTCAATTTATTTAGTTCAACAAGTTATTTTTTTTTTTGGTGATTTTAATTTTTTGTGGGATATCACCACTTGGAAATTGGAATATTTTTACAGGGTTTCACACAAATTTTTCTTGGCTGAGTTGTTTTAAAGTAAATATAGCTTAACAGCTGGTAGCTTTGTTTAGTTGAAAGTATTAATTAGTAATGAAAGAAAAGGAAAATGAGTTTATTTTGCTTTGTCATTTTCTTTTCTTGTTTTTTTGGTGGTAACTGTTGATGGCATTTAACACCTTACGTCACTCAGTTACATCGGGTCAGAGGAGGGTACTACTTATAGTTAGCTCGGAAGTTTAGGGAACACAAGGCTAAAATTCCTAGAGCAACATATTGGCTGAAGATCAACGCCAAGAGGTCCAGTTAACATTTTTTTTGGGGTATCTTTTTTGTAGGACAGTTTTTTAGGTCTTTGGTTGCCATGTCTAGTTGTGTTTTCGTGACTGGTCAAATTTTTTTTTTGGTAGAAAATACAGCGTTGGGCTTTGGAGTGCATTTTTTTTTTAAAATGACCTACGGGTATTTCTATCAATTAAAGTTTTTCTTGTTCACAATTATTTTTTTCTGTATTTTTTTTTCTGCGTTCAGGTCATAGCTTGGTCATGGCCAATAGAGAGCAAACATTTATGTTTGAGCCTTGAGAAGTTTTGCCTGCTCCGGATTAAATACAGAGAAAATGAATTTGAAGCCCAACTAGATATAATACCACAAAAGAAATGTTTAACTGAGACAGATATAGATATAAGTTTTTTGATTTTTTTTAGTTCATTTGTAAAGTTCAGAAATTTTTTTAGTAATGTCATTGTGAGGCCGTGAAATTGGTCAGTGAATTTAAGAGAGACTTTTAACTAAATATAAATGCTAGGCGGTGGTAAATGGTAAAAATATTTCAAAATTTTACTTCTTTTTTAAATAATTTAGTTTTTCTTAAAAAGATTATTTTTTTCTGTAAACATAACTTCTAGAATTCTTGTTTTGGTCAAAAACATTTTGTATAGTGGTCGTAGTTTTAAGGGGTGACCAGACTGGTAATATTTTTTCCAGGGGACCAAACGGGAACTTCTTGAGTTGCAAAAGGGGAACTTTTTTTTTTGTCTTAGTTGATCAGGCAGGAATAAATAAATCTTTTACTTCCAAATCATAATTTTAAATAACAAGATTTATTGGGTCTTATAGTAAAAAAAAAACGTTTTGTTTTTGGAGGATACTGGTATGATATGAAATTATTTTAATTTCATGCCAAATGTTGTTTGGCGCCAGATATGCTAGTCTTCAGTTTTTGATAGTCTACATTTCAGGACAGTGGCGTGTACCTAAAGGGGCCTGTCATCTGCGCCCATTGTAAAGCAACTTCCAACTTACTTGCTTAGCTTTTTCACTTAATCTTCGTTTTGTTGCTTCTGAAATTAAAGCGTTATGTTGGATAACGATGGATGGTGTTAGACTGAGGAAGTACCTAGGTATTTAGGGATGAAAACTTAGAAGTTGTGGACAATTGGGAAATAATTTTTTTTATTTCATTTTTTTTAATTTTAAAATAATTTCATACTGGTGACCTCAAATAATAAAGCAAATTTTTAAATTACAATACACTTTTGTGGAATAAATGGGAAAGTGTTCAGGTTAAACAATAAATTTAAGATTTCTAAAAAAAGATTTCAACCTAAGAATAAATTTAAAAACAATAGGTTTTCTTTGATGCGACTAAACAATGAGGGCATATACTTTTTTGTTATGCATAATATGATAGTAGTACCTTTTGTATTGCAATAATTAGGGGTTTTCCTCCCGCGAGCTGGGTGGAAATGGAAGAAATGTTTGGTTCGGAGTGTAGAAATCGAGGAACGAGGACTTCCTGCTAATCTTTTTAGGATTTCGCAACTTCGGTTTTCGCTAAATTAAAATACATCCAAATTTGGCCTACAGGCTGAATCTCACATCTACCAGTACCTTGCAGATTTGCGGAGAAATACAATTTTTGTGATCTGTTTAGTTATGATAGGAATTAAAATAGTAACATGCACATGAGGGAACTAGATATATTTAGGTTAAAAATTAGTGAGTTAACACTGACCTGAACAATTTTCCATAATAGTGTCCTATTTTTACAGGGTGCTTCAAAATATCTTCACCCTTTCTTTGAAATAAGATATTGTTTCGCCTGTGGGCGTTTGACCGTTTAAAAAATATATAGGGTCCAGATGGGATTGGAATGGAAATCACAAGTTTTGGGTTTTATTGACATTATACTTAGGGAATGGGGGAAATGTCTAATAAAAAGTTTTTTTGGGTTTAGGCCTAGTTTTGTTGAGATAACAAAAGTTTAATTGGGGCCGGGAGTTTTATTATGCTCTTTTAAAATTAATGTAATAGTTTTTGGTTCTTGATTTTTGTTGTCTGGTTTTTACGCAGGATTATTCCCAACTGTTTCATTTCAAAATATCATTTGTAGGTGATAGGGTCTCATTAGCTCTTGTACATTTGGTAATTTTGCTTTGACTAATAGTTGTGGATAGGGCACAACATAATTTTATACCTCGTGAACATCAGGAATAAGGATCTGAGAATGCACTAAGCAGTAAAAAAATTTTTTGATTAGATGTTGTGTGTAAAAACACTTGAGTAGGCAGATTTAGTTTTGCAACGTCCTTATAGGTGAACCTTGCAATTGTTTCCATATTTGTTTTTTGAAAGGGCACACAAGATAATTCTATACGGGGTTGAGTGCAAAGTTTAAAACTTAGGTTCACATTATTATAGTGGTACAGTAAATAAGTACTCACGTTGTTTATTCCTTCAGTAATAATTTTAAACAAATATACTAACATCGTTTGTTTTTTTGTAACATAAATATTTTTTTACTTTTCCTAAACTGATTGGTTTTTTTTTGCATTGACGATTTTTTATACTTTATGATTCTTAAGTAAAGTTAATTTTCAATATATTTTTTTTGTATAGTAAATTAATTTTTCTAGCTCATTCACTTTTCACATTCACACAGTTTTGGGAGAGGAAAGGAAATCTACAACCGTTTATTTAAAGGAAAAGAACAAAAACTGTTGCATGACATAACTCTATTAAGATTTTTCTAGTGCTAATTTTATTTTAATTCTTTTAAAATCGTTAATAGGAGCTGCAACCCCACTTAAATTTTTTTTAATTTTTTTTTGAAAATATTTTTTTAAATATTTTTTTAAAAATATTTTGTTAAGGAACGAAACTTGATTTTCTTGTTGGAAAATTTTCTTTTTGGTGCATAGTAGTACCCTGCCCTACAATCCTTTTACCAGTTTATTAAAAAAAATTTTTTTTCTGAATTAAAATAATTTCATTTTGAACCCTCGCGTTTTAACAACCTATCATCATTTGTTTTAACTTTTTTTTTCTCCCTACTCCAAACCACCTATCAGAGTGGAGTAATTTTTGAAAATTTTAGTGAGTCACTAATAAATTTTTTTGACTATTGGACTACTGTGGTCGACACCAAAAATTTTTTTTAAATTTTTTTTGGACACCTTTCGGTACGATCCTAGGGTCTTCTTGACCATGGGATGATGCATCAATTTAGTTAAAATTTTGGGAATTTCATCTTAACGATTATTAGAGAGTTGCAGTCCTACCAAGACGTTATTTGTAAATTTTTTTCTAGTACCATCGGTAATTTTTTTTGAAATTTTCTTTTAATTTTTTAATTACACACAACATCCTTACTAGTCTAATTCGACGCAATTTCAGCGAGCGGTTTCTTTTTTAATTGAGCATATTTTACGATTTCTATAACATGAACATCTGTTCCGATGTTTATTGCGTTCACTTATATATTAAGGGATGATGTGACCTTAACTCAGAGTAGGTAAGCAGGTTAAAGTGGGTTTTGATTTATTCTTTGTAGAAAAATCATTGTGTACGGCGATTTGGGTTTTTTTTTGAGGAGTTTATTAGTGGAGCCGTTCTGCAATAGCAGGAGTATACCCTAGCGTTAACTGTGTAAAACAGCTTTGGGATTTTTTGTTATAGGTAGTCTGTTGTACGTTCCATTTAGGGATAAATTTACCTATTCGGTTGCTGAGGTAAACAAACATCACTTAACTTTAATGTTAATCCAGTTCAGCTAGGATAAGCGCAATTATTTTTTTTTTGGTTTTACTCACGCAGGAGTGGAACATAAGACCTAAACACTGCCAAAACTCTTGTCTCTCTTTTATTTTTTTTTAACTTTTTTATGGCTACTTGTTAATTCTAATTTAGGAATTAAGTAGTTATTTCTCTCTGCAGGGTTGGACGTTATAGTTGGTTGTACAAATACTTAATATAAACTATGATTACATTTTTAAATGCAAATAAATTTTATTTTCTTACTGTTCCGGTGTTCTTCGATTTTGTTCGCGTCTGCCCGTATTTAAGTTTTATATTTTCTACATTTGTAAGAAAATTTATAGTGATTTTCACTGGTGAATTTAAAGTGAACTTTGTGTTTGTTATTGCGTGGTTTAGTTTTATAATTGGGAGGTATAATTAAGAGTTTTAAAGTTTAAAGTTTTAATATATATAAAAGGCACCATGGCTGTTTCTGTGAGTCGGTTGTCTGACATAAGGTACTTAGTCAAGGACGAATTAATCTATGAGTTAACATGGAGAGGCATAGCCATTGGATCGGTGGAAGAAATGAAACAACAGCTTATGCTGATTAAGTAAAGAGAAAAGACTGATACAAGTATGAGATACCCTCCGTATCCCTTTAAATTTGGCCAGGATGCTTTTAGCTGCATGAAGAAGCTAGATAGTCTAGTACCGCTGGTAGAGAAGTTCTCTGGTACGAGCAAAGGGGGGGAGTTTGGGAAAATCGCTGTAAGGTTGGAACACGTGCTAGCCAGGATTAACAACATGAATCCGTCCAACTTTGAAGAGAGTCGAAACGAAAGGCATACTGGTTGCGGAAACCTTAAGTTTGATTGGGAGGTTGCAGAGCCAAGCAACAGATCTGCTAAGAGTTGGCGTGACCTCAGATGATGATGAAGCATCTGAAACCCAATCAACGAGTCGAAGCTCAAATCACTCGACAAATGTTGGCAACATTCCCAGCCAGTCTCAACTCCCGCAACCACAGCACTCGAGCACACAAAGAACAGCTCAACAGCCTACGAACCAACCGTCGGTCATTGCTCCAGTGCAAATGCAAGTGCTAGCGAACCCAACTCAAGCACCAATACAGGCACCACCCCCAATGCTAATTCAGAATGACCGTGCATCAGCTTTTCATTATCAACAACCGTCTACCGTTCCTTTGAGTTTAGCTGCCCTCCAAAGTAGCATAGCACCAATTGCTCAGCCACGACCATTTTCATGTTCGTCGCCAGTATCAATGTCAAGTGATCCTGGTACCTCATATCACGTTGCACCTGTACCTCCGCATAAATGGAACTTAAAGTTTACAGGCGAGAAGGGTACGATCTCCGTCACCGCATTTTTTGAGAGAGTGGACGAGTTGAGTCAGGCTAGAGGAGTCAGCAAAAAGGTTTTACTGAATTCGGGCATTGATCTTTTTGAAAAGTCAGCTTATACTTTTTACAAAGATGTACGTAGAGAAGTCCATACATGGGAACAGCTAGAACAAAAGTTCATGGCAGAGTATCTTCCTTCTACAAGGCCCTGGAGAGTCTATAGGGACCTATATTGCTGTCATGAACACGTATTTTCAAAGACTTGGCTGTCCTGTTTCTGAAGAGGCGAAATTAGCTATCGTCTTCAGAAATATCGCGGACATTTATAAAAAAGGGTCGATTGCTACCGAGGTCAATAGCCTATCACATCTAAAGGATTTGTGTCGTAGAATAGACCAGAGATATGGGTTAGAGGAGGAGAATTTTACTCCTAGAAGAAACCAATCTATTGAACCTGGCTTGGCCTACGTTGACGTAGAGAGCGATTTTGACGATTTTCCAACAGGGGTTGATGCAATTCAAATATCAGGTGCCGGGACATCAAATCAACAGAATTTGAATATTCCCGATAATAGGTTTAACAGAGATAGGCAGCAGCCAGCAAGCAGTTTCGTTGCTAGAGCTGATAGAGATAGACAACAACCAGCTAGTGGTCAGTCTAGTGTAAATGACAGAGATGGACAACCACCACAAGGTGCTAGGTCTGGTATGGTGAACAGGGACGTTGTTTGTTACAGATGCAACCAAACAGGGCACATGGCAATCGGGTGCGCATTACCTAGAGGCTAGCAGTGTTATTCGTGTGGTCAGGCAGGGGTAACAATCAGAGAATGTCGAAATTGTAATCGTCAGGGAAACGGACCCAGGCGCTCGTAGGTGGTCGACCTTCGAGTCAGCCTGAACAAGCATCGACCGATAGGCTAACGTACGTCTTAGATTATGTGATAAGTCATGCTCGTAAAGATGAAAGGCCTTATTTAGATGTGGATGTGCTCGGAAATAAGTTATTAGGTTTGTTGGATTCCGGGGCGTCACGTACCTTTTTAGGGAATCATGGTTGGTCAATCATCGAGAGGTTTGGTTTTTCACTTGATACGACAAAGAAGACGAGTTGTATTGTGGCAAATGGTCAAAGCTCGAGTAGTATTGGGACAGTGCAGCTTCCTATGCGAGTTCAGGATAAATTTAGGTTATTAGAGGTCGTCGTCGTTCCTGAGTTGCCGCACACTTTGATTTTAGGATTAGATTTTTGGATTTCGATGGGGATAGTACCGAACTTAAGTACTAATGAGTGGCAATTTGCCGATAATAAAGATGTGATTTGTTCTTTAGAAACATCAGACCAACAAACTACTCTTACGCCTTATGAATCATAACGACTAGAGGAATTGGTCGATAAATATAAGACTATTATGGGTGACTCACTAGGATGTACAAACAGGGTAGAGCATAAGATTACAACAGATGCAGCACCGATAAGACAACGTTCATATAAGGTCTCACCGGTCATTCAGAAACTTATTGATGACGAAATCGACGAAATGCTGAAAATGGATGTGATAGAACGTAGTGGTAGTTCATGGGCTTCACCAGTGGTAATGGTACAAAAGAAAAACACAAAGAAATATCGTTTCTGTGTAGACTACCGCAAATTGAACTCAGTGACGGCGCGTGATAGTTATCCTTTACCACTCGTATCCGAGACTCTTGACAAGTTGAAAGATGCTAAGTACTTGTCAACTTTAGATATCAAAAGCGCTTATTGGCAAGTACCAATGGAAGAATCATCGAAGCCACTAACAGCATTCATCTGTCGACGAGGTCTCTTCCAATTTAAGCGTTTACCATTTGGTCTTCATAATGCACCTGCAACTTGGCAGAGACTCATAGATAGCATCATAGGAAACGATTTAGACCCCTACGTGTACGTATATCTCGATGACCTCGTAATTGTCACACAGAGCTTTTCTGAACATCTTAGAATTCTTGAGGAAGTCCTACGAAGATTGCAGAATGCAAAGATAACGGTAAGTTGCGAAAAATGCCAACTGTGTAGGCCAGAAATGACTTATTTAGGTTTCGTAGTGGACCGTCGAGGCATCCGAGTTGACCCTAATAAAATTAGAGCCATGTTAGAGCTCCAGAGACCAAGAACTGTCAGAGAAGTTCGTAGAGTTGTAGGTACGATATCCTGGTATAGACGTTTCATAGAGAATTTTTCAGCGATAATAGCTCCAATTACAGCTCTAACTAAGAAGAATCGAAAGTTCGTTTGGACTCCAGACTGCGAAAAAGCATTTATTAAGATTAAGGAACTTTTAGTGGCTGCACCGATTCTTACATGTCCAGATTATACCAAAGAATTTGTCATTCAAACAGACGATATGGAATAGGAGCATGTTTAACGCAGCCTTATCCTGAAGGAGACAAAGTCATATGCTATTTGAGTCGATCTTTGACTAAGCAAGAACGTGTTTACACGACCACCGAGCGAGAATGTTTGGCATTGGTTTGGGCGATAGAGAAGCTCCGGCCTTATATTGAGGGGATCTCATTTAAGGTCATAACAGATCATTTTAGCTTAAAATGGCTTCATAGCTTAAAAGAGCCCAGTGGAAGACTTGGTCGTTGGTCTGTAAAACTGCAGCAATATGATTTTGAAGTAACCCATCGGAAAGGGAAAGATTTAGTTGTCCCGGACTTGTTGTCTCGTGCAGTACCTATGATTGATACAATTTTGCAGCCCAGAGATGTTTCAACAGCAATTAAAGATCGATGGTACCAAAAGATGGTAAAGAGGGTCGTAGAATCGCCGTTAAAATTTATGAATTGGAGATACACTGATAATAAGTTGTATAAATATGTCAAACAAGAATACCCGCAACTTTCACCATCTAACGAATATTGGAAAGAGGTAGTTCCCAAAGATCATAGGCGTAGAATTATTGGAGAAGCTCACGATCCTCCTACCGCAGGACACATGGGTGTGTATAAAACCTTCCACAGACTGGCAGAAAAATATTATTGGCCAAAAATGCGCCAGGACGTGGCAACTTTTGTAAAGAAATGCTTTGTCTGTGCAGCTCATAAAGGCGATACACAAGGTGTATCTGATCAGATGATATCTCACCCAAAACCAACTCGTCCTTGGGAAATTATTTCGACTGATTTATGTGGACCTCTACCTCGTTCAACAAAGGGTAATTGCTGGATTCTCGTCGTTACGGACTATTTGAGTAAGTTTTCCTTAGTTTTTCCAATGCGAACAGCCCCTACTCAAGCAGTTGTCAAGCATCTTGAGGAGCAAGTATTTATGGTCTTCGGAGTACCCCGTTTGATACTTTGTGATAATGGCCCTCAGTACAAAAGTAACGAGTTTAAGCGTTTTGCTGAGAGTTATCAGGTTAAAATTCAGTATAATCCGTATTATCACCCCAGAGCAAACCCAACAGAAAGGACGAATCGTACGTTAAAAACCATGTTGTGTTGCTATGTGAAAGACAACCACAGGAAGTGGGACGAACAAATACATAAACTTGCCTGCGCGATTCGTACTGCAACCCATGAGACAACCAGGATGTCTCCTTTCTTTGTTAATTTTGGTAGGAATATGTGTTTATCAGGAAAAGATTACTCCAACCCAGTGTTGTTATCTGAAGAGAATGGTGTACAATCTGCAGCTGAAAGTAAGAATGAAGGTTTCCGGAAGCTCTATGCGGATGTTAAGAGAAGGTTAGAGGTGGCAGGAGAGAATAACGTAGTTCAGTATAATTTGCGTACAAGGGTACCCAACTTTGTTGTGGGTCAGCGTGTTTGGAAGAAGAATTATGTGTTGTCAGATGCTGCGAAGTTTTTCTCGAAGAAGTTAGCACCGAAATTCGTTGGTCCTTATGTGATTAGGAATAAAATTTCTCCTTGGATATTTGAGCTTCAGGCACCATCGGGTAAAGTACTGCCAGGGAGTTGGCATGCCAAAGACCTTAAGTCGGCAGCGGACCTCTTCGATTAACCTTTTTAGGTTAATCGTCTTGAAGTTGGGGGGGATTATGTAACGTGTCATTTTTACGTTTAAGGCAACGTTACATATTTGTTTATTCAAGGCTCTTCGACTCGTCTTTCTGTACACAAATTAAGGGTATTTTATAGAGCTAGGTTTGGAGGTTATATAGTGTCCAAAAAGTTACCTTATAAAGGAGACATTCCATCGAATTACTGTGGACACTACGCACATCGCATTATCTGGACATCGTAATTGGAATTTAGGATCACAGGTTTCGGAAAAATCACATTAAAACTTTTGATTGTTTGTTTATCTGGGGAATTTCATAGTTTCGTTGACGTTCACGAAATTAAACAGCTGGACTGCTGGGGAATGGCGGCGCTGCCGCATCACAAATGGTTTCAGTAACAGGAAGGAAACATTTAGATGAACATTTCATTCCCTTACGTTTATTCTCGAGGATATTGGGACAATCCGAACCCCATATCCTTCACGGATTAGCTAGTTTTGATAGCACGAAAACATATTTAGGTTCACGGTTTGACCAGTAACAACCGAGGCTCCGCCCACTTTGATATCTTTATTAATTTGATAGGGAAAGGATAAAATAAATACGAGTTATGCACTTTTGTAAATGGGAGATGAACGAGGGATAAAAAACCAAGACTAAAAGAATAAACGAAATCGTGTGAGTTAACATCTGAACACACTTGTGCCGAGTTTAAGCAGTAGTTCAGTGTGTATTTTTAGGTTCAGGCTCAGAAACAACTTTATTAATGTAGAAATGTTTTACAAAAATGACGTCAAACCATATGAATCTTAGAGAAAACATTTATAAAGAGCAAAGGAAACTTTTGACTAAAACTGTAACTAAAATACAACTAAATTCTACACTTAGTATAGCTTTACTCATATGGGAATTGGTTGAATGTTCAAATATTCCTGGGTTTGATGCAAGCTCTGATCTCCAGTAATTGATTTTACATTTGATGGTTTCAATGCTGAGCTTCTTATAGTCCGTCGGGTTATTCTTCTCCTACTTGATATGTTGGCGGGGGTCCGGTAGGCAAATGTTCGGTCTATGTATGGAGGGTGTCTCGACGTCCTTGTTATAAAAATTTCAACCGTGGAAATAGATCCGACAACACCTCACGTTTTACGTACTTCCTATCCCCTTGGTCGGTGCTGGCCCCTATATACCGGTATGGAACTATTGGTGTATTTCCTCATTGGTTAGTTTGAAAACCGCGGGTTTTTCTTCCAGTCTTGCAACCGAAGGTAGAGATTTTTTGGCGAAAAAGTTTTTTTTATAAATAGGTTTGCATCCTTTATTTGAATTTAACCGGGAAAATTAGGTTGGTACTATTCCGTTTTACACTCCCCACCAAATCTACGAACGGTTTCCGGTGGCTTCATCTTTTTGTGCTCTCGACAAAGTGCTTTGTCTCTCTTCCTAAAGAATTTTGGCTGGGCTGGTGGCCGTCTTGTGGTGTCGCCATTGTTTTGTGGTTATTGGCATTGCAGTAGTTGCAAATTATACCAAAGACGGTATAATTGTGAGCCGTCGTGTTTTAGACGTAATCTAAAGTGACGCGCGCACCCTTTTGAAGGGGATTTAAGTCAGCCTACGCCTTTCTACGGGAAATAAGAGCAGTGGTAAGTTCGATTTTATTTTTTTAATTGTTTTTATTATTTGAGGACTCTTCAAGATAATATTTGCCTCCCAAATTGTAATTACTTTTCGTGTAAAATGTACTTTTTCCGACAAGAGACATGGGAAATTTTTGGAGTTTTTTATTTTTTTTCAAGACCACGTTTTTGAATAAAAACTATATATTGTTTTTCTCCTTTGTCTACAGCCCTGTCAATTCCATCGACGGGACAGTTGGGCTGGACGCTGGTGTGAAGCCAGGTGTAGCCAGTTGTAACCCTGGGAAAGGTACGTTAGGGTTATTTTAGTTCATCTGTTTAAATCTGCTTTATTTTATTAAGTCGACATGGGGTTCTTGGTTAAATTACTCGGTGTAGGGGAACTTCGTGCAAAATTGACGAATTCCAGGAAACTGAAACATTTCATTTTCCACAGGGTTTTACGCTCGGGCAAGGATCCCACAACCTTCTCACAACCATGTGCTACCCTAGCACCATGTGCTAAGAGATCTTCAGGGTGGGCGTAAGCAGGACACGGGACCCGGTGCAGCAGTGAGGAAATGTCTGGGACAACAAAACTTCCAGGTTTAAAATCAAACTAAGCAACTAGAAAAAATAAAAGGACCAAGGTAGGGGTTTTTCTTCAAGTTTATGCAAGCAAGGATATTTTAGATATATTTTTTTCCCAATATAATTTTTACAGTATAATTTAACATCTCTTGTAAACGCAAGGTAAAGGTATGACGTCATAACCAAAATTTTGCGGAGTACCTACTAAGTTGACTTGTTTCTTTCATTTCATTTATTTAAGACAATTTCTCTTGTGAAATTTGGAGTGTCTCGCTACTTAGGCCCTGACTTGTTCCACTACATTTCATTTATTTTTTTTTATTTCATGTTTTAGATAATACTTTCCATTTTACCTTTTAAAATAAACAAGATTAACTAATTTTTCTTGTGTTATTTGTACAGCCCAATGACCAACTTTGCAGAGACAAAAAGAGAGATGAGGTTATATTTTTTTAGTGGTCTCCTTACATTGTTTTGCCTCATGGGGTAGATCTCGGACTGAGTTGCTGTCTGTCTCGTTCTACCTAACGTAGAATGATGACAACAGATATTTGGTACAGACCTCCTCTAAGACGGAATAATTTTGGAAGTTTATATGTTTTTTAATCAATCATATAATTGAGTCCTACGCTACCGACTCAAAGGTAGGTACACTATGACCTGTTAAAGGAGTCCATCTGCCTGTAAAGTGCTTCTATTTTTGTCATCTTTATTCAATCTTTTAGAATTTTTATTTTGTCTATTTGTCAATTTTTTTTTTGGTTTTTTTTAATTACACAAATATTCTGGAGGCCTCGGAAGTAGGTGGAGTTTCATTGTTTGGCTACAACGTTTGGGTTGAACTGTATTTTATTTAAGAACTTCTTTGTAAAACATTGGTATTAAATAATGTGGCGCACTTAAAATTTTCTTATTTCTGAACCCCCCCTTCTCCACTGTATAAAAGTTACCGGGCATATCAATGTTTTACCTAGATGGAAAATACTAGTCTGCTTCCAGATATTTGTTTAATTATTCAGTGGTTTTGTTGTATCACAAGCTGGCAAATTGGTATTATCCTAATTACAGTGTCACAAAATGGCAGCAACGTCTTTAAGCTGCCACAAACGTCACCCAACGCATTTTAATAGGCCACAACTTTCTGTCAACATCAAGAAGAAATACATACACTTTTGGGAACATACCTTATCAGACTGCCAAACGACTGTCTAATTCAGATCAACCGACAAATTTTTACGAACAACAACAAAACAACAGCAGCAATAGTTCAGCCGTATATCTTTCCTGACATACAAGATGCACCAATTGTTATACATCCGTTGGACCTATCAAACAGTATAAAAGATATTGACTTAGATAGCTTAAACAACCTAAAAAGAGAAATTCGAGAAAACTATCCGCACTTCGAAACATCAAGCATTTATCATGTACCAAGTATATGGACATTACTTGTATATGTAATACTTACACTTATATGTTTATACTTAATCTATAAGCGGGTACGGAAATGCAAACAATCAAAAAACACAAATCCAGTTGTAATTCAAATGCAAACTCCACAAGACAGCATTAACGTAATTCCTTCACAATTAAAACAATGTGAGCAGAAAATTGATCCGGCCAGCATCCACCTGCCCCTGTAAAGCCTAATTTTGGGGTGGAGGAGTTATACGACCGACGTCGACCTTACCTGGAATCATCTAGAGAAACCCGACTACCTCTAAACCTACCGGAGATGAGGAGTTGCATTTCATTTCATTTGTTGTAAACGTTTTTACTTTTAGTATTCTTAGTAGTCTATTATTGTACTCGCATCAATAAAATATACATTTATTATAAAGCATAAACTCGAAGTGGTTGTTCGATTACTTAATTCACGTCAGAGAAGCAATATTTTAAAGTATATAAAGTATATTGGTTGTACCTACCTCGATTTCATAAAAATGCACATAGATATCTATCTACCCATCAAAATTTAGCATTTTCTAATAGTGTATACATACACCAGCTTACTATGCCTAAATTTATTATTAAATATGCAAAATTTATGCATTATTATGATAAAATAAAGTAAAACAATTGTTAATAACCTTTTTGCTGCTTAACCGAATGTAATGCAACAATAACATTGTATAAGGAAAAACATATTTAAAATAACAAACATATTTCTATCGTCAGATTAAATTTAAAGAAGGCGGACAAGTTTCAATTAATGCCATAGTTCTGCCTTTTTTTATGTTTCCTACAAAAAAATTAAATTAGCGTGTGTATCACCTGATTTCTGGCATAACATAAAAAAGCATTTTACTTAACTCGTATTAGTTGAAAATAAAAAATGTATTTATCATTACTTTTTTATCTTTTATCCGATTTTGATGAAACAAAAACTGTTTTTGCCTTTATGAATATGATTTTTTTGATTTAAGGTTATTTCAAAATTTAAAAGAGTACCACGACTGATAATTTACATTTGTAAACATTTACGTTTCAGGCATAAGAGTAAGGAAATCCCCTATTTCTCATAAATATTTTGTCAATCAGATCCTTTTTAAATTAAACAAGGTAGGTATTTACTTATACAATTGGTAAAGTATTTCTTAAAATATGACGATTTAATAATGTGCTATTTTTATTCTAAATATCTTTAGTTTGCAGGAACAAAAACATTTAGCTTTATCAATGTCCTCTTATTTTTTAACGCATTTTGTTATACAAGGGAAATTTTAAAGTTTTCGTCATTATTGTATAAACCAGAACTTTGTTAAACTTAACAAAGTGTTCATTATTAAAATGATTAAAGTCTTTTTTTAAATGTAATGATTGTACTAGTTACTTTTACTTATTATTAACTGATTTGAATAAAACAAAAAGTGTTTTTGCCTTTACCATCTGACACGGACAAGTGTAATTATCCTCATATTTCAAAAGCTACATTACCCATATTAGTAGGTAGTTAAAACCAAGTTAAATTCAAAAAGGATCTGTTTAACATATTATGTAATATTTATAAAAAATTGGGGATTTCCATAGTCTTTCCACGGATTAATAATCTTACATCCGAAACGGAAAGGTTCACAAATATAAATTGTCAGTCGTAGTCATGCATAACAGATAGAAAAAGGAATGCATGGATAAAAAATAAAACAAAATTAAAGGAGAGAAAAAGTTGCAAAATTAACAACAACAACAATGGAACAAATGTATTGTAAACTGGAGAACTTTGAAAAATAAAAGAAGTAGGACCCCAAATAAGATGGGCGGACGATTTGAAGAAACTCGCTGGAACTAGATGGATGAACACGGCGATAGACAGAGAAGAGTGGAAGATATTGGGGGAGGCCTATGTTCCAAGATGGATTAAAGAAGCGCTAATAGATAGATAGAATCATGCATTTTAGATTGACAAATTTGCTTAAATCTAAAAATTTTCTTTAATGAAGGCAATTTAGAAATAAGAAAGTAATAATCATAGGGGACAACGCAACAACTGGTTTTGTTCTTATGACGGCAGAAGATATTGATCAGCATTTTAAAGATATGGATGAAATTATAAGCAAAGAATCTGCAGTGGAAAATGAACCTATTGTATAATTAAATAATATATTATCAGGTCTATTATTTTGCTTTAAATATTGCTGTAAACAACAAATTTTTCTTCCCTAATGACTTGGGCTTCGCCAGCTTTGCTCGAGTTTATAAGATGCGGGAGCTTAACTACAAATCGTTGCCAAAAACAAATTTGTTTTTTGCTGGCAATCAATAAATTCAAGGGATTTTTTCAACTTTAAACAGAAGAGACCGTGTAATCATCTTGTGTAATGATCCCAACTTATTGGATTGATAAGCAGCAAATATACCGAGTAGGCAAAAAAAAACCGGAAAAAATGCTTTTGGTTGTAACTTCCGAACAAAATCACCGATTTGAATTGACCAAATTGAAAAATACATTTTGAAAATTATGACATTGCCTAAATTAAACTTTTTCTAAACTTTTCTGTTTTAAAAATATATAATTTATATCATATAATAATTTAAAAGAGCAGTTGTAGAGACTAGGCGGTAAAAGCCAAAGCCAAATGCCATTTTTTTAACTGCCGCACAGAACGGCAGAATATAAAAAACCTGGCCAATACTGCCATGAGAGATTTATGAATATATAAAATAATTTTTATCTCCGTTGAAACACAAGATATTTATCTACCTTTTCATGAACAAATTTTTTTAATATCATTTTATCATGTCCAGTTTTTTATCATTTTTGTTTAGGTTATTTTAAATCAGTACGTTCTACAGTTTGGAATCGTGAATTTCAAAAAAGTCAAAAAGTGACCGCTATTTAATACGTTTGAAATGGATACCAAACCTACAGGTACGCTATACATTTGTCTATAAAAATTGACTATATTGATCAGCAAAGGATTTCGATTTCACTGAAATATTTTGATTTTAAAGATAAGCGTCAAAAATATATGTAAAAATTACAAAGTGTATTCAAAAAGTATAGTGCCCTCTCAGTCCCGATAAAAAATGTAATACTGTTATATACCTCAAATGTTCAGCTTCATAAATTTTAAAAAAAAGTTTCCCCCCACTGACCACTGGCCGAAAGAAAAAAGTAAATATATCGGGTTCATGTATTTTTTTTTAATTTATAAATTTAAAAACATTTTTTAAAAAAATTAATAAAATATATTTTTTGGATAGGTTGCTCACGCAGTGATTCACAAATTCTAACTTTCACAAAAATGGATCTTTTTAAAAAATTGATGGAGTGCGAGTCGCGTGCATTTGAAGATAAGTTTGTTTTTTTATACAATTACGTTATGGACGCGACTAAGTGCCCAGAAGAACAATCCGCACAAATTCAAAGAAAGTTGTCGCACTTTACCTCAGTATTTAAAAAAAAGTTTGAAGTGGCCCGATATACAAAGGAAAGATTTATATCTCAAAACCAAAGCTGGTTAGAAACAGTGCTGGAGTTTCCTATATTTTCACAATCGTGTACACGTGCAGGAGGTAGACCACCTATTGATTTTGCTACATGTAGTGAAAGATCCAGACGTCGAAAAACTGAAAGTTTAAGATCTACAGTTAGTACTACGGAACTACTATATGCGGCTCAAATGAATCTTAGGAAGGAAGGTTGTGTTGATTCTGCTGCGGTTTTAAGAGAAATAAGTTCTCCAAGTAAAGGTACGGAGTATAGAAAGGCATATAAAACGAAAAGGGATACTGTTTCTCAGCTTACTGATGAACAGGCATTATCTTTATTTTTGGAGGGTAATTTTACAATGCACCAATATCAGTTCGTTCGAGAAGCCGATAAAAAAAAATTTCCCTCGTACAAAAAAATACAAGAAGCCAAGAAACTTTGTTATCCTGCTGAACTTGAAATCACTGAAAGCACTGCCGAAGTAAAATTACAAGCTTTACTGAATCATTCAGCACACAGACTCATCCAAATGCAGAATTAAGTTTTAGAGACCTTGCAATTGACCCTAGAGGAAAACTCAGCACTAGTTTTGATATCAAAATGGGGTTGTGATGGGAGTTCCGGCCATGCTAAATATAAACAAAATTTTGAAAATCCTGAATGTTCTGATGAAAGTATTTTCTTGACGTCTTTGGTTCCACTTCAATTAATTTCTGAAGATATTCACTCAACAACAAAAAAAATTATTTGGCAGAATCCAAGGCCAGGATCTCCCAGATTTTGTCGCCCCATTAGAATTCGTTTTGTAAAAGAAACGAAAGAGGAAACAATTGCTGAGATTAACCATATTGAAAATCAAATTAACGAACTTGTTCCAACAACAGTTCACTTGGAATCAGGATTATTGTGCACAGTGAAACATGTTTTACATTTTACAATGATCGATGGTAAAGTGTGTAATGTCGCCACTTCGACAAGCTCAACTCAAAAGTGCTATATTTGTGGTGCTACTTCTCAACAGTTTAATAAATTGGATGAAATTTTAAAACGTGATGTAGATACTACTACATTTAGTTTTGGAATATCCGTGTTACATGCATGGATAAGATTTTTTGAATATAACCTGCATATGTCATATAAATTATCAATAAAAAGCTGGCAAGCAAGAGGCGATCAAAATAAAACAATTGTAGCTGAAAGGAAAAAAGAAGTCCAAAAAAACTTTCAACTAAAATTAGGCTTGTTGGTAGATAAGCCTAAACCAGGATTCGGTAGCACGAACGATGGCAATACAGCCAGACCATTTTTTGAAAATTATGAATTAGCTTCAGAAATAACAGGAATAGATCAAGAAATAATTTATCGTCAGAAAGTAATCCTTCAAACTATGTCAAGTACATTTTATATAAATACAGATTTGTTCAAAGAATACTGCCTACAGACAGCTAGGCTGCTTATTGAAAAATATCCTTGGTACAATAAGCCCACTACGGTACACAAGATACTTTTGCATTCTGCTGAAATAATAGATTCATTTTTGCTCCCTATAGGTCAAATGACAGAAGAGGCTCAAGAAGCACTAAATAAAACCATAAAAAAGTTTCGCGAAGGATTTTCCAGAAAGTTTTCAAGGAAGCAGACCATGGAAGATGTTTTCAAAAGACTTTTGTTGTCGTCGGACCCTTTAATATCTAGTATTAGAAAGCTTTCAAAAAGAAAAATGAAACCATTTAATAAAGAAGTAATTCAGATGTTATTGCCTTCTGCTTTTGACGATTCCAAAGATGACCAGGAAAATTCTGAAATGGATACTGATAATGAAGATATATTCAATGAGACAGAAACAAGCGAGATGGAAGTGGATTAAGTTTTTCGTTGGTAAAAGGGAATCTCATTTGTTTTTTGTTTATAGAATATTATTGTTTTATTTTACTTTACAAAATCTCTAAATTTGACATAAAGTCTTATTCTAACATGAAATACCTTTTTTCTTTACAAACGATACCAAATGAATTGCATTTTTGATCCGTATAGTTTTGGCCACGTTTTTTTTATTCTGCCGCTCTGTGTGCCGCTTGCCTGAGTTTTCTTCTTAAGTAAACTATTTCTCTCTCTTTCTCCCTCTCATGCAACTCGGTTTAGTGAAAGCTTGGAGATAAATTTAAATCGGTAAAATAATTTTGTTGTTTTTAGACCCAAAAATAAAATAATTTTTAGATTTTTCTTTAAATTAACTTCTCTGTCCCTCCATTTTTGACCTTGTTCTGGAAGTTTGAAAACGGTGTTAACGTATCCTCTGGGATCGCAAAGGTATTGTATGTAAAACGATTATTTAAAAAAATATATTTTTTAAAATCTTGTTTAAAAAAAAAAAATCAAAAAATGTTTGCAAATTTTTACAGTTTTCGAAAATTTATTTTTTTGACAAGATTATGTGCATGAGAGGAAACATTTTACACAGGAAAAAAGAGAGGAAGAATTGCGCATGCGTAGTTGGAAAATAACTGGGCAGTAAAAGAGACACCCAAATCCCATTTTTGCACATTCGGCACTTTTCTCTTTTTTTCTCATGCAAAATGTTTTTCTCCCTCTAGCTCTAATATAACTGTGTCTTGGAAGATGGAAGTTTGGCGGCAAATTTAAATCGCGAATTATGTTGATTTTCTAGACCCAAAAATTAATAAAAATAAAATGTTTTAAATATTTTTCCTTAAATTAGCTTTCCTGTCCTCCTTCCAATTTATCCACAGAACAAGATGTCGAAATCGTTGTTTAGCCTAACCTATCGGATTGCAAATGTATCCTAACCTAGGGTCCAGCACCTGACGTTTGACCCGAAAAAAAATATTTCCAAAAAATAGATTTTCAATCAGAAAGCTTTTTCAAAAAATGTTTGTAGTATTCGAAAATGTATTTCCTAAACATAAATTATTTGTATGAGAGGGAAACTGTTTACTTAAGAGTAGTAGTAGTAGTAGTAGTAGTAGTGGGGGGGTTACCCGCAGGTCTGGCACGTAGGCCAGAGTAGGCCCTTTTTGCCATGCCCTAAGTCTGTCCCTTAACCCACTCTCTGCACTTTCCTTTGATGGCCGGGTAACTCATTGGGCCTTCCTGTTCTCTTTACAAAGTCCAGTAAGTCTGCCCATTTGAGCATGTGCAGTTCTTCCTCGCTCAGAGTTGGCGCTCCGAGTGCCTGGTGTCTCATCCTTGCGTAGGCCTCCCATTCTGCCACGAGGTGTCTTGATGTCTCATCTTCCTGTCCACAGGCTGGGCAGGTAGAGTCATTCTCGACTCCTATACGTGTCATGTGCCTCCTCAACCGGTTATGTCCGGTTAGAGTACCTATCAGCAGTCTGAGGTCTTTTCGTGTCCGTCCCAGCATCCATCAAATTCTGGTCGCTTTTGGACGGTCTACGAATTCTCTGGTCTGTCTGCAACCCGTTCCTGTTTCCCAAGAGTTTAATAGCGCGTCCTGGGCCCATTTGTTGACTCCGCTTTGCACTTGTCTTTTTGTCACGCCCAAAAGTGGTTCCAGTCCTACATAGGCGGTTCCTGCCCCGAGTCGTGCGAATTCGTCCGCCTTCTCGTTGCCTGGTACCCCCGTATGTACCGGAACCCAAACCAGCGTCACCCGTTTGCCATGGCTTAGGGTCTCCAGCGCCTCTGCACATTCTTCCACCAAGCCGTCAGCAATCTGTGGTGCGTTTAGCGCCTTCAGGGTGGCTTGACTGTCAGAGCATATATATGCCATTATTATGGCGTAAACTTCTGCTTGAAAAACAGTAGCCTGCTCACCGAGCGAGTAGCTCTTCTGAACTTCTAGTTTTTCCACGTATACTCTCGCTCCTGAGGTTTGCCTCTCTGATAGTTTGGATCCATCAGTGTAGCAAACTAAAGCGCTCTCCTCAAACATTATTTCGTCTCTCTGCCACACTTCCCTGTCTGCGATGTGGATTTTGTACCTCTTCTCGAGCCTCCAAGGTGCGTGTGCTCTGCTGACCGTCATTGACGTGAGGGGGATTTCTCTATTTGTCAGCTCTTCTATAGCTAGATGACCAGCTGTTTCGCCCCTTCCTCTCCACTTACCTGTGTCCCTTAGGCGTAGGTAGGTCCCGATCGCCTCCCTCTTGATCCAAGTTGCTAGAGATGGTAGTCCCAGAATTGTCTCTAGGGCCAGGATCGGGGTAGTTCTCATAGCTCCGGTTATCCCTCTACACATCAGCCCCTGTAGGCTTCTGAGTTTTAGGGATGTGGTCGTTTTCTCCATTGCCGGCCACCAGAATATGGATCCGTATTGGATCCTCGGTCTCAGTATTGCCGTGTACATCCAGTGGAGGGTCCTGGGGTATAGTCCCTAGGTCCTGCCGACTACCCGTCGTAGCTGCCACATTGTTGCCTGGACCTTTACGATCATATTGGTAACATGTGGCGTCCAGGTGAGTCCGCTATCAATAATGACACCCAGGCACTTCAGCTTTGGTACTAAAGCTAGGGGTCTTCCGTACATCACGGGTGCTCTAAAACCTTTGATTTTTCTCTTTCTGGTGAACAGTATTATCTCTGTTTTACCTGGATTAACAGAGAGTCCATTTTCTTGGCACCAGCGTTCTATGATGCGAACAGCTATTTGCATTCTACTGCAGACAACGTTAAGGAAGCGACCAACCACTTCCACCACGCCATCATCTGCATAGGTATAGGCGTCGAATCCGTTCTCGGACAAGCGCTTCAGTAAGGTGTCCATAATCAGGCACCACAGGTGGGGCGACAGGCAACTGCCTTGTGGGCACCCTCCCGTGACACTAATCCTGACCGTTTACTCCCCCAATGTAGCTTGTATTGCTCGTTGATTTAGTGCAGATCTTACCCATTCAATAATGGGGGTTTCTGCCCCCCTCTCTTGAAGGGCGGATGTTATCATCTGCACTTTGGCCTGGTTAAAAGCCTCTTCTATGTCAAAGAACACCGCAAGTGCGTATTACTTGAATTACTTATGCACTACTGCATGTATGGCCGAGTCAGTTGACTTGCCCTCCATGTAGGCATGCTGATTTCCGTGGAATGGGTTGTTTGCCAAGAGTCCTCCTAGCAGGTGTCGGTCAACCATCTTCTCCATTGCCTTCATCATAAAAGATGTCAGACTTATGGGCCGGTAGGATTTGGCTGCTGTGTAGTCTCTTCTCCCCGCCTTAGGGATAAAGACTACGGTTGCCTTTCTCCATGTTGGAGGTGCATAGCCCAACGCTATGCCCGCTCTAAAGATTCCTCTCATGTACGGAAGGAGAACCTCGAGCCCTTTCTGCAATAGCGCCGGAAACAGCCCGTCCGGCCCTGGTGACTTGTATGGGCTGAACTCGTTGATCGCCCAGGTTATGGTGGCGTCCGTAACGACTTTATCTGCCAGTTCCCAGTCGGGTTCAACCCTAAACTGTGGTCCGGCGACGGGTTGCGTTTCGTGGTCGCTCTCCTCCCCTGGGAAATGAACCTCAAGAAGATGTCGCAAAGACTCCTCACCGGAGGCGGTCCAGTTTCCATCAGGTTTTTTAAGAGACGTGAGTGTTTGTCTCGAATCACTACTCAGTATAGTATAAGAGCCCAGTAGGATTTTGGGCTTGAATTGCAAACCGATACTCATATATTTTAATCGATTCATCATAAGACCATGTCCCAAAAAAAATGGAGATACCTGCGAAAATCCTGCATAAACAACCCGCCATCTTTGTTTAAAGATGGCGAAAAGGAGTTTGAATCAAATGTACGTAACTTTTTTATTATGACATCGATTTTAACCAAACGAATTGTGATTAGCTTCTACTATAATAGCCTCTCAAAATTACTATCAATACTTTTTTTATATGTCTCTATACTATAAATTCTGTAAGTTCCTCAAAGACGCAATTTTTTTTTAGGTTTTTTGATTTTTTAAAGAAAACTACTGGATTTACAAAAAAAAACATAAGAAATAAAAAATATGCAGATTGTCAAGATGTATTCATTGTGGGTCTAATATTTGCTGTAGATTAAGTGGTTCTCGAGTTACACTTAAAAAACCACTAAATTGGCCTATACCTACCCCCAGGTACAAAATTTTCATATTTTCACCAAAGTCATGAAAGTTACTAAAAAACTAGACAGATCGAAAAAGGACGTCAAGCTTAATAAGAAACGGCTATTAGTTTCAAACAGAAAATGATACTGAGGTAGATATGGCGGCTTAAACATGGCCGAAGCGTAATTTACAATTTTATATTTGAGGGTAATTTTTTTATGTAAAACGAACCGCTACGGGGTCAAAGTGTAGCCCCGCTAAAAGGCAATTTAATTATCTTCAAAAAAGGATAGCACACTTTTTATCGTAAAGTTAATAGTTTTCCTGAAAAAAACAAAAAATATGCGGCATACATAATTCGATGTTTTCGTTTCATAGAAGTACGACAATGGCATGGGTCCATTAAGGGAAAAAACAATTTATGCACAGATAAGCGAATCCCAGTTTCATATTTAAACTCAGCGTCAAATATTTTACAAAAAACATATTTGATAGTTTTCTCTTAAATTGACAGGTGGTCACGTGATTTTGGCAACTTCTTAACGGTTTGAGCTAGAGACTTGGTTCTTTTTTTGCTTTGTAGACAAAAATGTCCCATCAAAATTAATCACCACTGACATGTTTTTAAATTTGTAAAAATATATACAGGGTGTCCCAAAAATCCGGGTCTACCCAAATATCTGCTGAACTATTGCAGATAACTGAACCATATTTGGTAGTGATCGATAACATCAAGAGATTTATTTTATGCATACATTAACAAAAAAGTTTAAAAAATACATTAAGAAAAAATTATATTTATATTTTAGCTATTTATTCGATTTTTATTTTCTAAAAAACACCCTGTATTTCGAAAACGGAGCAATGTCGGACTAAAGTAGGTGGCTTTTATTGTACTGACCTTTCATAGACACAGACTGTATAAGTAATTTTATCCATATTTCCGTGCTTTTCCATGTTTTTCCCGGGTATGCTGTAATTGACCAGAGGCAAACAAACAAAACCTAAACTACATGGCAATACCAACATAAAAATATGTGTCAAAAATTCCCACGTATGGGGGATAGCGGGTATAGCTATATTTAAAAATTTGTAAAAAATGGTAAAAGAATAAGTTTGACAGTCGACAGATTATGACACATTTTTTATATCATAGGCGAGGGACAGTTGGCGTACATGGGTTTTCAAAGAGCTTTTAAATAAGATATCTCTCAATAGGGTTTTTGTTTAAAACAACAAATTTGTAAATTTTGACAAAAACTGAAAAAATTAGTTTTGACAGATTTGATTGTGTAGACAATTAACGGCTATATCAAAATATGTATTTAATTGTCAAATACCTTTAAAACGAGGTATCAATCGATAAGGATTTATAATTAAAATTTTTAAGTTGATCGCCACTTTGTCGCCCCTAACGCAGGGGCAGCACAACCGCTTCTTCATAAAATAGATCTCTTGATGTTAACGATTACTGCCAAATATGGTTCAGTTATCTTCAATAGTTTAGAAGATGTTTCAGTGGACTCAGAGTTTTGGGACACCCTGTATACAAGTTATATGACCCGGTTACATATTACCATCATATTACAAAGGTGTACGAACTTTATGCTGACAGAGACATTATTCCCTACTTACGGATTTATTAATAATAGTTTTTACATGTGTTATAATAATCAGTTAGAATCTAGATTTAAGATCGATTAGTTGTAATAAGTTTTAAAAATAATAAAAGTTGTTTTTAAAAACGGTTTCGGCAAAGCCTGTCTTTTAAGTGGCACAGTCGGTAGGATTGCCCAAACGTGAGATTAAATAATATAATCGACGGTTCGTTTTAACGATTTATTGGCAATCGAACAAATAAATAACTAAAAAGACTGATCAATTTGTGCGTGCAGTGCGTAACAGATCTTAATCTAACGAAAAGATCTACTAAAGAACATAGTAATCGGCTCGTGATTTTCGAAAGCATATCGGAAATTTTGGATTTTTGATTAATTTTGCGTGCAGTGCGTGCTAGATCTAAGACTGTCCAGTTAGGTGAACTGAAGTAGCCTAACGAAAAAGATCTACTAAAGGACATAGTTGATTAATTCGTGTTTTTCGAGAGGATATCGAGGAATTTGGATTACTAATGTCATCGCTGGAAGTCTTCATGGTTTTGCTGTAAGTAATATCTCATGTCATTTAGAGATTCCGTAAAAACTGATTATTCTGATCTCTCAAATTCTGATTCTGACTCACAAAGCGAAGAACATCGCGCACCAAGCCCAAAATTGGACAATACTTTTGAACAAAATCAAAATTCAAAGCTTGATCAATTTTTAGCGGACTTGATAGGAAACGTAGCTTTAGATTTAGACAATAGTGTACTCGATAATTCTATAAATTTGGAAATAAATAAAAAAATGGCTCTTCCGCAATTAAAATCGGAATACTTAGGCATGATTCCTGAGTTCCATGGAGAACCAGAATTATTACCCAGATTCATAGAAATATCTCAAAAACTAATCACCAAATTTTACAACACAGAAGACGTTAATGATTTTCAAAATGAATATTTGATGTCAAGCATCTTAGGTAAAATTAAAGGTGAAGCGGCAATTAATATTGCTTCCTGTAACATTACGAAGTTTAGCGATTTAAAAGACGCCCTTGTCAGCACTTATGGGGATAAACGCGATCTTTGCACCCTTGTAATCGAGGGTACAGAAATGAAACAAGGCAATGAATCAGCTTTCGATTTTTATAATAAAATTCAACATCAACTAAATTATCAAACTTCTTATCTCTTGACTCACGGGGCCCAAGAAGAAAAAATGATTTTGGGTAAATTTTGCAGAGCGTTAGCTTTAAGAATTTTATTACGCGGATTAAAAGAACCGGTTGGCTCTCTAATGCGAACTAAAAATCCGAAAGACATGAATGAAGCCCTTAAAATGCTTACAAACGATTTTCAAATCGACAGTAACCAAAAACACCAACACTTTAAAACCCCACAAAAACCAAATGCGCATTTTATGAAACCAAAAAATAACAGCCCTTTGGCATTAACGAGTTTCCCTCAATCTAATTATTCTAACAATCTCCCTTCTACTTCGAATTACAGACCACCACAGCTGACTTATAGACCGGAGCAAAATAAACCGATTTTTAACAGAAATCCGAATCAATCAAACGCCTTTAATCAATCAAACGCATTCAATCAATCAAACGCCTTTAATCAATCAAACGCCTTTAATCAATCAAACGCTTTTAAACCCAATTTACCAAAGCCAACACCAATGAGCGGAGTCTCTACAATAAAATCTTCCCAAAACCGAAATACCCCTTACAGCCCTTTTCAAAATTACCACCAATTCAATCAACAACCTAATTATCAATCAAACTATATATTCGAAGAAATAAATAATATTGAAAATCAATCACAGACTCAACCTACAATCGAATACGCCTTCGAAGACAATCTGCATCAGCAGTATGATGACGACACGGACTATACAAAAGATCAAATGGAATCAAGCGAGTTTTTTCAGAATCCAGCCTCGAGCCCCCACAATTTCACTTGATGAACTTGACCAATAGCGAAAATAAATTACCTTTCATAATTTTCCCTGAGTATAATCTAAAAATATTGATAGACACCGGAAGTACAAGGTCCTTTGTAAAACCTGCTATAGCGCAAAAATATTTCCAAAAATCTCTAACCGATGATCCATTCGAAATTTTAACCGCGCATGGCAATTCAATAGAAAAATATAGTACGAAAATACCCTGTCCAAAAGTTTTTAATTCAGATCTAGAACATTTAAAATTTTACGTTTTCGATTTTCATAACTATTTTGACTGTTTATTAGGAATCGATAATTTGTCTTTACTTAAAGCTGACATCAATCTTCAAAATAATTCTTTAATCACTCCTAACTCGACAATAACACTGAAGTTTCATAGCACTCTTAAAAATACGAATATTTTAGTACTGGCTCCAATGACCAAGCAACCTATTAACATCAAGGTCAACAATATAGAAAACAGTGATGTTGTAATTCCCCAAACAAAATTTGCAGAAGTAGAAATTTCTGAATGCTTGACAACGGTCAATAGTTTTGAGACCACCTACACAGAAAAAAACCCTACCGAAAAAAGTTTAAAAATAAAAATGTTTGAACCTTTAAGCGTCATTTACCTTGACCGCTATAAAGTTAAACATCGACCTATCCGAACAAAATCTCCCTTTTATCTTAAAATCAGAAAACAATCACTAAATAATTTTTTCGGAAATCACCGTGAAAAAATAAAAATGTATCCAACAGTTTATCATTACATCCCAGAAGAAAAACAACAAATTGTATACCAAGCTAACGCATCCCGTGAAGAATTGCATGAAAATCCTAAAACAGTTTTTGGAAAAAACAAACAAAAACAACCAAATATCAAAAACAAATATAAAAGGAAAACAATAGTTTCAGTGAATTCTGAACCAAAAGCGGAAAAAACAGATACGACTAACTCTAACACGTTCAAAAAAATACATCTCCTAAACATTAAAAGACCTCGAAAAAGAAAAAAAGTAAATAAAAATAAACATCTTTTAGGTTGTTCGCACCCATCAGCTTAAGAGGAACAGGAGTAACCAACATTACTCAAAACTTAGGCGTCCTACCCGTAAACCTTGGACCTGCGAAACTCCAAAGGTCAGAACATACCTTCGTTCACTATTATGATTTAGGACCCCTACTACAACAATACGAAAACATAATTTCACAACATCAAACGCTGAAACAGACGTACACTAATAACACACCTTTAGAACGCGATATAAATAACTTTGAAAAAATTTCAAATTTTTATAATCAATCAATAATAGAAAAAATTGAAAATATAATCATATTTCAGTCAAAAAGATCTAAACGAGGGCTCATAAATGGCTTAGGATCAATAGTTAAGGGACTAACAGGAAACCTAGACGCCAACGATGGTTTAAAAATCTACAATATTTTAGACCAGTTGCGACGTAATGAGAAAAGTACCCAAAATCAACTATTCTTACAATACTCGGTAAATCAAAAATTAATTGACCGATTTAATAAAACTGTTGAAAGTATTCAATATAACCAAGTTCTGTTAAAAACAAAAATTTTACAATTGCATTCTTTGATACGACATAGTGCTGGCTTGGATAACGTTATTTTAACCAAAAGCGTTTATAACGAACTTATCCTTTTATACAATGCGATATTAAGCATCTTTCAAGATATTGAAAACTCTCTAACATTTTGCAAACTAAACGTAATGCATCCGAGTATTATTAAGGTAAATGATTTACTTACAGAGCTAAAAAGAATATCGGAAATCTATAGGGATCAATTCCCATTTGATTTACAAGTTGATAACATAAATCTTATAGAATCTTTCATAAAAATTAATTGTCTTGTAGATGATAAGAAAATTTTGTACTTCCTATCAATTCCAATTGATACTGAGGATCAATTTAATTTGTTTCGATTAATATCGATTCCTTCAAAAATTGAATCAGATTTTGTTACAATCCTTCCTAGTAATCAATACTTGCTAAAATCAAAATTAAACGACCAAATTATTCCTTTAAATGACATGTGTATTGCCCAAGGCAAATCATTCCATTGCCCTAGACATCTGCAAAGCAATCAAAGGGCGTTATGCGAAAAAAATATCCTCTCGCACGAAAACACCAGCACGTGCCAAATAACTAAATTAAACATTTTGGAAAACCACCTAGAAATCATTTCACAATTAAATCAGTACTTAGCAGTTTTTCCTTCAACAGAAAGCCTTCAATTTATTTGCAACGAACAAACTATAACTCAAGAACTCACTGGCATATTCCTAGTGAACAAGACACCATGTAAATTACTTTATAGAGGAAAAGAAATATATTTTGAAGAGAAAACAATGGCAAGTCCATCGATAATAAACTTACCAAAATTAGAAGTGCAAAACCAAAAATTTCCAAAATTTCGCATAGATCTTAAGAAACTAGAATTTGAAAAATCTATTATCAACCCCATGGTTCCGATATTTGAAGAAAATACAGCCCCTAACCTATTAGTACCAAGTGGTTGGACCATCTGCCTTTACATCATCCTTCTCGCAACACTATTGTATTTTGGACATAAGTACTTTCAAAAGAGAAAGAGCAAGCAGTTGCGATCCACACACTCTATGCAACCTACTGAATTAGAAAAGCTGAAAACCACCCTCCCAGGGGAGGCTTCCTTCTAAGGGTGGAGGAGTTATATGACCCGGTTACATATTACCATCATATTACAAAGGTGTACGAACTTTATGCTGACAGAGACATTATTCCCTACTTACGGATTTATTAATAATAGTTTTTACATGTGTTATAATAATCAGTTAGAATCTAGATTTAAGATCGATTGGTTGTAATAAGTTTTAAAAATAATAAAAGTTGTTTTTAAAAACGGTTTCGGCAAAGCCTGTCTTTTAAGTTACATATATATATATATATATATATATATATATATATATATATATATATATATATATATATATATCTTGTTTTCGCTTACTCTCGTAGCATCTCCTTCTTACTCTCTTGGCTAATTTTAGTGCCAGGAAGAAAAGAATAGAAATAATAGGGACCTATTGCATTAAAGCCAGGCAATAATTGCGCCGGGCACTATTCTGACATTTTCGCATTAAAATAACAGCTGACTTCTTGCAAAATTAGGCCTTTGTGTATTATAAGAGCCAACATTAATAGTGCCGCCACTATTAATGGAAAATAAACGACTGGATTTATAAATTCGACTTTGGTATGTCAATTTTAAAAGATCAACTGTCAGCTTTCAATGCGAATCTGTCAGAATAGTGCCCGGCACAATAAGTGCCTGGCACTATTGCAATAAGTCCCTAATACAAAAAACAAGGGATTTTAGTCTTAGTAACCAGCTCAGGAAAGGAAAGACCTCGGGCAAGACTGCATTCCCGGCCGTTTTAACAAACAGTAAAAATAAAGAGCCCTCAAAAAGTTGGCGGCAAATTCAGTTGAAAAGGGTACACTAGAAGATTGGATTTTTAATAAACCAAAACATATTAACAAGACTTATTTTATAATAATTTTTAATGGGTTCAAAAAAACGTCATATAGAAATAGCGGTATATGATACCGGTAACAGCGTTAGTATAAGTTTTTGTGTTTGCCTCTCTGAGTGGGTACATGAAAAAAAACCTTTTAAACTGATGTAACTCGTAAACGAAATGATCGATGGCTGTTTCGTTTTATCCATTTATCAGGGAAAATACTACGAATTTACTTTTTTAGGTCAAATAAAGCAAATATTTACCTGTAGATAATCATGTACTAAAACTAAAAGAAAAGTTTAGGCCTATTAAATATAGTATGTATTCCAGATACATTTACCTACTTATTTTATGGAGATTTATGTAAGAAATACAACTTTGGGTAAAAAAAGCAAAAACTAAAAATTGTCTTTATTATTATATATTTATTTATTGCTCGACATTACAAAAACCCCTGTAAATATTTTGAACTCCTATAGAGCATCTGTAGCATTTTAACCAAAATTGTAATTCTTACATAGTTCTCGAAATCGAACTTTATCTGGGACACTCCGTATATTATCTCAGTGTTAAAAATTCATGGATAACGAAGTTAGAAATAGTGCCAATTGAAATGGAGATGAAAAGTGACAATCAGGGATAAATAGTGACAAATCGGGCCTAAAAAGAAGTACAAAAAGTAGCATATAAAGCATATTTTTTTCTTGGCGAATTGTAGAGGGTGACACCAGTTTTAAATAAAAGTTTCACTTTACAAATACTACCGCAAGAACAAAGGAAACTATACCAATATCAACATTTTTATCAGAAAATTTCAAAAAATTAATGTGGAAAAGTATAAAATTTTAATTATGCAACAGTTAAAATATCTAAATGCGGATTCGACTAGTTATAAAATTTTGGGCGCGTATTCAAAATTTTTAAAAATATGTTTTGTCGTCAAAATTGGATAATTTTGTCTACAAATCAAAAAAAGAACTAAGTCTCCAGCTCAAACCATTAAGTTGTCAAAATCACGTGACCACCTGTCAATTTCACAGAAATGTATCAAATATGTTTTTTGTAAGATTTTTGACGCTAAGTTTAAATATGTAACTGCGGGTTCGCTTATCTGTGCATAAATTATTTTTTCCCTTAATGGACCCATGCCATTGTCGTACTTCTATGGAACGAAAACATCGAATTATGTATACCGCACATTTTTTGTTTTTTTCATGAAAACTATTAACTTTACGACAAAAGGTATACATCCTTTTTTAAAGATAATTAAATTGTCTTTTAGCTGAGGTACATTTGAACCCCGTGGGGGTTCGTTTTACATAAAAAAATTACCCTCAAAAATAAAATTGTAAATTACGCTTCGGCCATGTTTAAGCCGCCATATCTACCTCAGTATCAGTTTCTGTTTGAAACTAATAGCTGTTTCTTATTTAGCTTGACATTCTTTTTTGTTCTGTATAGGTTTTTAGTAACTTTCATGACTTTGGTGAAAATATGAAAATTTTGTACCTGGGGGTAGGTATAGGCCAATTTAGTGGTTTTTTGAGTGTAACTCGAGAACCGCTTAATCTACAGCAAATATTAGATTCAGCATGAATACATCTTAACAATCTGCATATTTTTTATATTTTATATTTTTTTTGTAAAACCAGTAGTTTTCTCGAAAAAATCAAAAAACCTAAAAAAAAAATAGCGTATTTGAGGAACTTACAGAATTTATAGTATAGAGACAAATAAAAAACAAAGTATTGATAGTGATTTTGAGAGGCCATTATAGTAGAAGCACACACAATTTCTTTGGGTAAAATTGATGTAATAATAAAAAAGTTACGTACATTTGATTCAAACTCCTTTTCGCCATTTTTAAACAAAGATGGCGGGTTGTTTATGCAGGATTTTCACAGGTTTCTCCATTTTTTTTGGGACATAGTCTTATGACGAATCGATTAAAATATATGAGTATCGGTTTGCAATTCAAGCCCAAAATCCTACTGGGCTCTTAGACTAGTATTTTGAGAAGTCAGGAGGTCCCTGGGAGAGAATTGATCTCCCCACAGTAAGTCCTCCAGCTTTCCCTTTTACTTCTTCTTACCTCTGTCTTAAACTCTCTTCTGGCTTCTCTGTACTGTTCCCAGGTGGCCTCCTAACCATCCCTTATCGCTCTGTTAAGGGTCCTCCTGGTTTTCCGGCGTAGCTTGTCTAGCTGGCTGTTCCACCAGGGGACACGTCGAGTCGGCAAGGGTTTTAAGGGGCAGGCCTCCTCATAGCTGTCTATGATGGTCTTTTCCAGGTCGCCGATTGCTCTTTCAAGTTGTTCTTTTGTGTCAATGTTTATTTCAAGAGGGTCCCTATTCCGGTCCAGAGTCGACAGATAGCGTCCCCAGTCCGTACTTCTTGGGTTCCTCCTAAGTTCTGGCGGTGTCTCGTCGGTCTTTATCTGGAATCTGATCATACGATGGTCAGATGTGACGATCACCCTCCAATTGACGATCTTTTCGTAAATGTCTCGTGAAGCCTCTCCACGTTTATTCACATCACTATAGTTTAAATTATACCCATTTGTAATGACGTCATTTTTGTTTATCTTTGTTTGGTATATTATAAACAGCGTTGACACTAAACTTTTAAAAAAAAGTAGTGTGTATGATTTAAATAGGTAGGTTATTGGTTATGTGAAGTATCCGTCACTGTCAATCAAAAAACATTGATTGACAAAAATATCTACGCCATACGTTTTTTTCTTACCTGGTGACGTCATTACAAATGCGTATAATTTAGACTATACTACACCACGCTACATGATGTGAATTTGCGTCACACCCTACGATCACCGGAAATTTGTTAGACTCCGCGAATGAGATTAGTCGCGCTAGTTCTGGGGAAGGTGATGGGTGCTCACTATCAGATGGTAAGTATGCGGAACATACCACGATCTTAAGCCTATTGTTACTCACCAAAAACATTCTACTCACCGTTAATTCCAAAAGCGCTGCCGTCAAATTTCGGGTCCCTAGTTGCGGTAACGCCACAACTGTAAGGTCCTTTGATACCATTAGGCAGCTTCTTGGTGCTTCCTCCCTTGTCCCGTTCAGGTGTAACGTGTCATTTTTACGTTTAAGGCAACGTTACATATTTGTTTATTTAGGTAAATAATCAAGGCTCTTCGACTCGTCTTTCTGTACACAAATTAAGGGTATTTTATAGAGCTAATCTAAAAAATGAAAAGCATGGGAGTTTGTATTCAACTGCGTTCAATTTATTCAACAAATCATGTTCTTAATTCTTTAAAGTTTTTTTGTAGGAAAAACATGTTTTAATTTTTTAAACTTTTTTAAGAAAAATAAAAGTAACGTAAATTTACTTCTATTTTTTTGTTGATTTATAGGTGGATGGACCTCCAGACATGGTCTTTTTATGTTTTAAATATATGACATAGGTAGTGTGTTTTTTCTAACAATTTTTTTTGCAGGTTCATTTATTTATATGTTATTATTTCCTGCTTGTGATAAGATAGAAATTGTTTCACCGATTATTTTTTAGTGCAGTCAATTTATTTAGGTCAACAAGTTATTTTTTTGGTGATTTTAATTTTTTGTGGTATATCACCACTGGGAAATTGGAATATTTTTACAGGGTTTCACACAAATTTTTCTTGGCTAGGTTGTTTTAAAGTAAATATAGCTTAACAGCTGGTAGCTTTGTTTAGTTGAAAGTATTAATTAGTAATGAAAGAAAAGGAAAATGAGTTTATTTTGCTTTGTCATTTTCTTTTCTTGTTTTAAATCTTACGTCACTCAGTTACATCGGGTCAGAGGAGGGTACTACTACTACATAGTGTCAGCTCGGAACTTTAGGGAACATAAGGCTAAAATTCCTAGAGCAACACATTGGCTGAAGATCAATGCCAAAAGGTCCAGTTAACATTTTTTTTTGGGGTATTCTTGTTGGAGCAGTTTTTTTTAGGTCTTTGGTTGCCAGTTTAGTTGTCTAGTTGTGTTTCCGTGACTGGTCAAATTTTTTTTGGTTGAAAATACAGCGTTGGGCTTTGGAGTGCATTTTTTTAAAAATGACCTACGGGTATTTCTATCAATAAAAGTTTTTCTGGTTCACAATTATTTATTTCTGTATTTTTTTTCTGCGTTCAGGTATAGCTTGGTCATGGCCAATGGAGAGTAAACATTTATGTTTGAGCCTTGAGAAGTTTTGCCTGCTCCGGATTGAATACAGAGAAAATAAATTTGAAGCCCAACTAGATATAATACCACAAAAGAAATGTTTAACTAAGACAGATATTGATATAAGTTTTTGATTTTTTTTAGTTCATTTGTAAAGTTTAGTAATTTTTTTAAGTAATGTCATTGTGAGGCCGTGAAATTGGTCAGTAAATTTAAGAGAAACTTTCAACTAGATATAAATGCTAGGCGGTGGTAATTGGTAAAAATATTTCAAAATTTTACTTTTTTTCAAATAATTTAATTTTTCTTAGAAAGATTATTTCTTTCTGTAAACATAACTTCTCGAATTCTTGTTTTGGTCAAAACGGTTTGTATAGTGGTCGTAGTTTTAAAGGGTGACCAGACAGGTTATATTTTTTTAGGGGACCAAACGGGAACTTCTTGAGTTACAAAAGGGGAACTTTTTTTTTTGTCTTAGTTGATCAGGCAGGAATAAATAAATCTTTTACTTCCAAATCATAGTTTTAAATAACAAGATTTATTGGTTAGGTGTTTGGGTCTTATAATAAAAAACGTTTTGTTTTTGAGGATACTGGTATGATATGGAATTATTTTTATGTCATGCCAAATGTTGTTTGACGGCAGATATGATAGTCTTCAGTTTTTTTGATAGTTTAGCTTTTCAGGACAGTGGCGTGTACTTAAGGGGGCCTGTCATCTGCGCCCATTGTAAAGCAACTTCCGACTTACTTGCTTAGCTTTTTCACTTCATCTTCGTTTTGTTGCTTCGGAAATTAAAGCGTCATGTTGGATAAAGATGGATGGTGTTAGACTAAGAAAGTACCTATTTAGGGATGAAGATTTGGAAGTTATGGACAATTGGGAAATAATTTTTTTTATTTCATTTTTTTTAATTTTAAAATAATTTCATATTGATGACCTCAAATAATGAAGCAAATTTTTAAATTACAATACACTGTTGTGGAATAAATGGGAAAGTGTGCAGGTTAAACAATAAATTTAAGATCATTGATTTTTAAAAAAGATTTCAACCTAAGAATAAATTTAAAAACAATAGGTTTTCTTTGATGCGACTAAACATTGATGAGGGCATCTATTTTTTTAAATCTGTTGGTTGTACAAGGTGTAAAGGAGCTGGCTACCTTTTATATTGAAATAATAAGTTTTTCTCTCGCGAGCTGGGTGGAAATGGAATAAATGTTTGGTTCGGAGTGTAGAATCGAGGAACGAGGACTTCCTACTAATCTTTTCAGGATTTCGCAACTTCGGTTTTCGCTAAATTAAAATACATCCAAATTTGGCCTACAGGCTGAATCTCGCATTTTCCAGGACCTTGCAGATTTGCGGAGAAAGACAAATTTTGTGATCTTTTTAGTTATGAGAGAAATTAAAATAGTAACATGCACATGAGGGAACTAGATATATTTAGGTTAAAAATTAGTAAGAACACTGATCTGAACAATTTTCCATAATAGTGTCCTATTTTCACAGGGTGCTTCAAAATATCTTGACCTTTCTTTGAAATAAGATATGGTTTCGCCTGTGGGCGTTTGACCGTTTAAAAAATATATAGGGTCCAGATGGGATTGGAATGGAAATCACAAGTTTTTGGGTTTATTGACATTATACTTAGGGAATAGGGGAAATGTCTAATAAAAAGTTTTTTGGTTTTAGGCCAAGTTTTGTTGATATAACAAAAGTTTGTTTGGGGCCGGGAGGTTATTATGCTTTTTTAAAATTAATGTAATAGTTTTGACTTCTTGATTTTTGTTGTCTGGTTTTTACGCAGGATTATTCCCAACTGTTTCATTTCAAAATATCATTTGTAGGTGATAGGGTCTCATTAGCCCTTGGACATTTGGTAATTTTTGCTTTGACTAATAGTTGTGGGAAGGGCCCAACTTAATTTTATATCTCGTGAACACCAGGAATAAGGATCTGAGAATGCATTAAGCAGTAATTTTTTTTTTTGATTAGATGTTGTGTGTAAAGACACTTGAGTAGGCAGATTTGGTTTTACAATGTTCTTATAGGTGAACCTTGGAATTGTTTTCATAATTGTTTTTCTAAAAGTGCACACAAGATAATTCTTTACTGGGTTGAGTGCAAAGTTTAAAACTTAGGTTCACATTATTATAGTGGTACAGTAAATAAGTACTAACGTTGCTTATTTCCTTAAGTAATAATTTTCTTTTCACATTCACACAGTTTTGGGAGATGAAAGGGAATCTACAACTGTTTTTTTAAAGGAAAGAACAAAGACTATTGCATAACATAACTCGATGAAGATTTTTCTAGTGCTAATTTTAAATTAATTCTTTTAAAATCGTTAAAAGGAGCTGCAATCCCACTTAAACATTTTTAATTTTTTTTTGAAAATATTTTTTTTTATATTTTTTTTAAGGAAAGAAACTTGATTTTCTTGTTGCAATTTTTTTTTTTTTTGGTGCATAGTAGCCTACAATGATTTTACCAGTTTATTTAAATATTTTTTTTCCTGAATTAAAATATAATATCATTTCAAACACTCGCGTTTTAACAACCTATCATCATTTGTTTTATTTTTTTTTTCTCCAAACCACCTATCAGAGTGGAGTAATTTTTGAAAATTTTAGTGAGTCACTAATTAATTTTTTTTTGACTATTGGGCTACTGTGGTCGACACCAAAAATTAAAAAAAAAAAATTTTTTGACACTTTTCGGTACGATCCTAGGGTCTTTTGACCATGGTTTGCATCAATTTAGTTTAAGTTTTGGGAATTTCATTTTAATGAGGATAGAGAGTTGCAGTCCTACCAACACGTTATTTCTGTAAATTTTTTAATAACATCGGTATTTTTTTTTAATTACACACAACATCCTTACTAGGCTAATTCGACGCAATTTTAGTGAGCGGATTTTTTTTTTAATTGAGCATATTTTACGATTTCTATAACATGAACATCTGTTCCGATGTTTATTGCGTTCACGTATATATTAAGGGATGATGTTGCCTTAAGCAATGCATGGTTTGTGTAACTTCAGAATAGGTAAGCAGGTTAAAGTGGGTTTTGATTTAGTCTTTCGAGAAAAATCATTGTATACGGCGATTTGGGTTTTTTTTGGAGTTTAATTGTGGAGCCGTTCTGCAATAGCAGGAGTATACCCTAGCGTTAACTGTGTACAACAGCTTTGGGATTTTTTTTTATAGGTAGTCTGTTGTACGTTCCATTTAGGGATAAATTTACCTATTCGGTTGCTGAGGTAAACAAACATCACTTAACTTTAATTTTAATCCAGTTCAGCTAGGATAAGCGCAATTATTTTTTTTTGGTTTTACTCACGCAGGAGTGGAACATAAGACCTGAACACTGCCAAAGCTCTTGTCTCTCTTTTATTTTATTTTTTTAACTTTTTTTTATGGGTACTTGTTAATTCTAATTTAGGATTTCAGTAGTTATTTCTCTCTGCAAGGTTGGACGTCATAGTTGGTTGTACAAATACTTAATATAAACTATGCTTCCATTTTTAAATGCAAATAAATTTTATTTTCTTACTGCTCCGGTGTTCTTCGATTTTGTTCGCATCTGCCCGTATTTAAGTTTTATATTTTCTACATTTGTGAGAAAATTTATAGTGATTTTCACTAGTGAGTTTAAAGTGAACTTTGTGTTTGTTATTGCGTGGTTTAGTTTTTATAATTGGGAGGTATAATTAAGAGTTTTAAAGTTTAAAGTTTTAATATAAAAGGCACCATGGCTATTTCTTTGAGTCGGTTGTCGGACATAAGGTACTTAGTCAAGGACGAGTTAATCTACGAATTAACATGGAGAGGCATAGCCATTGGATCGGTGGAAGAAATGAAGCAACAGCTCATGCTGATTAAGCAAAGAGAAAAGACTGATGCAAGTATGAGATACCCTCCGTATCCCTTTACGTTTGGCCAGGATGCTTTTAGCTGCATGAAGAAGCTTGATAGTCTGGAACCGCTGGAAGAGAAGTTCTCTGGTACGAGCAAAGGGGGAGAGTTTAGGAAAATCGCTGTAAGGTTGGAACATGTGTTAGCCAGGATAAATAACATGAATCCGTCAAACTTTGAAGAAAGTCAAACAAAAGGCATACTGGTTGCGGAAACCTTGAGTTTGATTGGGAGGCTGCAGAGCCAAGCAACAGATTTATTAAGAGTTGGCGTGACCTCAGATGATGACGAAGCATCTGAAACCCAATCAACGAGTCGAAGCTCAGACCACTCAACAAATGCTGGCAACACACCAAACCAGTCTCATTTCCCGCAACCACAGCACTCGAGCACATAGAGAACAGCTCAACAGTCCACAAACCAACCGTCGGTCATTGCTCCAGGGAAATGCAAATGCTAACGAACCCAACTCAAACTTCAGTACAAGCACTACCCCCAATGCTGATCCAAAATGACGGTGCATCAGCTTTTCATTATCAACAACCGTCTACCGTTCCTTTGAGTTTAGCTGCCCTCCAAATTAGCATAGCACCAATTGCTCAGTCACGACCATTTTCATGTTCGTCGCCAGTACCAATGTCAAGTGATCCTGGTACTTCATATCATGTTGCACCTGTACTTCCGCATAAGTGGAACTTAAAGTTTACAGGTGAGAGGCGTACAATCTCCGTCACCGCATTTTTTGAGAGAGTGGACGAGTTGAGTCAGGCTAGAGGAGTTAGCAAAAAGGTGTTGCTGAACTCAGGCATTGATCTTTTTGAAAAGTCAGCCTATACTTTTTATAAAGATGTTCGTAGAGAAGTCCATACATGGAAACAGCTGAAAAAGAAGTTCATGGCAGAGTATCTTCCTTCTTCATATGGCGAGAAGCTATTGAAGGAGATCCAAAAACGTAAACAAGGCCCTGGAGAGTCTATAGGGACCTACATTGCTGTCATGAACACATACTTCCAAAGACTTGGCTGTCCTGTTTCTGAAGAGGCAAAATTAGCTATCGTCTTCAGAAATATAGCAGACATCTATAAGAATGGGTTGATTGCTACTGAGGTCAATAGCCTATCACATCTAAAAGATTTGTGTCGTAGAATAGACCAGAGATATGGGTTAGAGGAGGAGAATTTTACTCCTAGGAAAAACCAATCAATCGAACCTGCCTTGGCCTACGTTAACGTAGAGAGCGACAGTGACGATTTTCCAACAGAAGTCAGTGCAATTCAAATATCAAGTACCGCGACATCTAACCAACGGAATTCAAATCATCATGCAGATAGATTTGACAGAGATAGGCAACAGCCAGCAAGCAATTTCGCTGCTAGAGCTGATAGAGAGAGACAACAACCACCTAGTGGTCAGTCTAGCGTAAGTGACAGGGATGTACAACCACCACAAGGTGCTAGGTCTGGTAGGGCGAACAGGGACGTTGTTTGTTATAGATGCAACCAAACAGGGCACATGGCTATCGGGTGCGCATTACCTAGAGGTAAGCAGTGTTATTCGTGTGGTCAGGCAGGGGTAACAGTCAGAGAATGTCGTAATTGTAATCGTCAGGGAAACGGACCCAGGCGCTCGTAGGCGGTCGACCTTCGAGTCAGCCTGAACAAGCATCGACCGGTAGGCTAACGTACGTCTTAGATTATGTGATAAGTCATGCTCGTAAAGATGAGAGGCCTTATTTAGAAGTGGATGTGCTCGGAAATAATTTATTAGGTTTGTTGGATTCCGGGGCTTCACGTACCTTTTTAGGGAATCATGGTTGGTCAATCATCGAGAGGTTTGGTTTTTCACTTGATACGACAAAGAAGACGAGTTGTATTGTGGCAAATGGTCAAAGGACGAGTAGTATTGGGACAGTGCAGCTTCTTATGCGAGTTCAAGATAAATTTAGGTTAATAGAGGTCGTCGTCGTTCCTGAGTTGCCGCACACTTTGATTTTAGGATTAGATTTTTGGATTTCGATGGGTATAGTACCGAACTTAAGTACTAATGAGTGGCACTTTGCCGATAATAAAGACGTGATTTGTTCTTTGGAAACATCAGACCAACAAACTACTCTTACGCCTTATGAATCAGAACGACTAGAGGAATTGGTCGATAAATATAAGACTATTATGGGTGACTCTCTGGGATGTACAGGCAGGGTAGAGCATAAGATTACAACAGATGCAACACCGATAAGACAACGTTCGTATAAGGTCTCACCGGTCATTCAAAAACTTATTGATGACGAAATCGACGAAATGCTGAAACTAGATGTAATAATACGGAGTAGTAGTTCATGGGCTTCACCAGTGGTAATGGTACAAAAGAAAAACACAAAGAAATATCGTTTCTGTGTAGACTACCGCAAATTGAACTCAGTGACGGCGCGTGATAGTTATCCTTTACCACTCGTATCCGAGACTCTTGACAAGTTGAAAGATGCTAAGTACTTGTCAACTTTAGATATCAAAAGCGCTTATTGACAAGTACCAATGGAAGAATCATCGAAGCCACTAACAGCATTCATCTGTCAACGAGGTCTCTTCCAATTTAAGCGTTTACCATTTGGTCTTCATAATGCACCTGCAGCTTGGCAGAGACTCATAGATAGCATCATAGGGAACGATTTAGACCCCTACGTGTACGTATATCTCGATGACCTCGTAATTGTCACACAGAGCTTTTCTGAACATCTTCGAAGATTGCAGAATGCAAAGATAACGGTAAGTTGGGAAAAATGCCAACTGTGTAGGCCAGAAATGACTTATTTAGGTTTCGTAGTGGACCGTCGAGGCATCCGAGTTGACACTAATAAAATTAACGCCATGTTAGAGCTCCAGAGGCCAAGAACTGTCAGAGAAGTCCGTAGAGTTGTAGGTACAATTTCCTGGTATAGACGTTTCATAGAGAATTTTTCAGCGATAATAGCTCCAATTACAGCTCTAACAAAGAAAAATCAAAAGTTTGATTGGACTCCAGACTGCGAAAAAGCATTTATTAAGATTAAGGAACTTTTAGTGACTGCACCGATTCTTACATGTCCAGATTATACCAAAGAATTTGTCATTCAAACAGATGCATCAGGATATGGAATAGGAGCATGTCTAACGCAACCTTATCCTGAAGGAGACAAAGTCATATGCTATTTGAGTCGATCTTCGACTAGGCAAGAACGTTTTTACACGACCACCGAGCGAGAATGTTTGACATTGGTTTGGGCAATAGAGAAGCTCCGGCCATATATTGAGGGGATCTCATTTAAGGTCATAACAGATCATTTTAGTTTAAAATGGCTTCATAGCTTGAAAGAGCCCAGTGGAAGACTTGCTCGTTGGTCTGAAAAACTGCAGCAATATGACTTTGAAGTAATCCATCGGAAAGGGAAAGATTTAGTTGTCCCGGACATGTTGTCTCGTGCAGTATCTATGATTGATACAATTTCGCAGCCCAGCGATGTTTCAACAGCAATTAAAGATGGTAAAGAGGGTCGTAGAATCACCGTTAAAATTTATGATTTGGAGATACACTGATAATAAGTTGTATAAATATGTCAAACAAGAATACCCTCAACTTTCACCATCTAACGAATATTGGAAAGAGGTAGTCCCCAAAGATCATAGGCGTAGAATTATTGGAGAAGCTCACGATCCTCCTACCGCAGGACATATGGGTGTGTATAAAACCGTCCACAGACTGGCAGAAAAATATTATTGGCCAAAAATGCGCCAGGACGTGGCAAGTTTTGTAAAGAAATGCTTTGTTTGTGCAGCTCATAAAGGTGATACACAAGGTGTATCTGATCAGATGATATCTCACCCAAAACCAACTCGTCCTTGGGAAATTATTTCGCCGGATTTATGTGGACCTCTACCTCGTTCGACAAAGGGTAATTGCTGGATTCTCGTCGTTACGGACTATTTGAGTAAGTTTTCCCTAGTTTTTCCAATGCGAACAGCCCCTACTCAAGCTGTTGTCAAGCATCTTGAGGAGCAAGTATTTATGGTCTTCGGAGTACCCCGTTTGATACTTTGTGATAATGGACCTCAGTACAAAAGTAACGAGTTTAAGCGTTATCACCCCAGAGCGAATCCAACAGAAAGGACGAATCGCACGTTAAAAACCATGTTATGTTGTTATGTGAAAGACAACCACAGGAACTGGGACGAACAAATACATAAACTGGCCTGCGCGATTCGTACTGCAACCCATGAGACAACCAGGATGTCTCCTTTCTTTGTTAATTTTGGTAGGAATATGTGTCTGTCAGGAAAAGATTACTCCAACCCAGTTTTGTTATCTGAAGAGAATAGTGTACAAACTGCAGCTGAAAGTAAGGACGAAGGTTTCCGGAAGCTCTATGCGGATGTTAAGAGAAGGTTAGAGGTGGCGTGAGAGAAAAACGTGGTTCAGTATAATTTGCGTACAAGGGTACCCAACTTTGTTGTGGGTCAGCGTGTTTGGAAGAAAAATTATGTGTTGTCAGATGCTGCAAAGTTTTTCTCAAAGAAGTTAGCACCGAAATTCGTTGGTCCTTATGTGATTAGGAATAAAATTTCTCCATGGATATTTGAGCTTCAGGAACCATCGGGTAAAGTACTGCCAGGGAGTTGGCATGCCAAAGACCTTAAGTCGGCAGCGGACCTCTCCGATTACCCTTTTTAGGTTAATCGTCTTGAAGTTGGGGGGGATTATGTAACGTGTCATTTTTACGTTTAAGGCAACGTTACATATTTGTTTATTTAGGTAAATAATCAAGGCTCTTCGACTCGCCTTTCTGTACACAAATTAAGGGTATTTTATAGAGCTCGGTTTGGAGGTTATATAGTGTCCAAAAAGTTACCTTATAAAGGAGATATTCCATCGAATTACTGTGGACACTACGCACATCGCATTATCTGGACATCGTAATTGGAATTTAGGATCACAAGTTTCGGAAAAATCACATTAAAACTTTTGATTGTTTTGTTTATCTGTGGAATTTCGTGGGTTTCTTTGACGTTCATGAAACTAAACAGCTGTTATGCTGGGGAATGGCGGCATTGCCGCATCACAAATGGTTTCAGTAACAGGAAGGAAACATTTAGATTAACATTTCATTCGCTTATGTTTATTTTCGAGGATATTGGGACAATCCGAACCTCATATCCTTCACGGATTAGCTAGTTTTGATAGCACGAAAACATATTTGGGTCCTAGGGTCGACCAGGGACAACCGAGGCTCCGCCCACTTTGATATCTTTATTAATTTGATAGGGAAAGGATAAAATAAATACGAGTTATGCACTTTTGTAAATGGGAGATAAACGAGGAATAAAAACCAGAACTAAAAGAATAAACAAAATCGTATTTTTATATTATATAAATTTATATATAATCATAGTTATATAAAGTTAATAACTAGCTCAGTTAGTCGGATTGAAGGGCTTTGTAGGGCTAGCTAGTGGTGAGCAAACTTAACATCTGAACACTCTTGTGCCGAGTTTAAGCAGTAGTTCAATGTGTATTTTTAGGTTCAAGTTCAGAAACAACTTTATTAATGTAGAAATGTTTTACAAGAATGGCGTCAATATGAATCTTAGAGAAAACATATATAAAGGGCAAAGGAAACTTTTGACTAAAACTGTAACTAAAATACAACTAAATTCTACACTTAGTATAGCTTTACTCATATGGGAATTGGTTGAGTGTTCGAATATTCCTGGGTTTGATGCATGCTCTGATCTCCAGTAATTGATTTTACAGTTGATGGTTTCAATGCTGAGCTTCTTACAGTCCTGCTGGTTATTTTCCTCCTACTTGCTATGTCGGCAGGGGTCCGGTAGTATGTATGTATGGAGGGTGTCTCGACGTCCTTGTTATAAAAATTTCAACCGTGGAAATAGATCCGACAACACCTTAAGGTGCGTTTTACGTATTTTCAATATCCCCTTGGTCGATGCTGCCCCCTATATACCGGTACGAAAGTATTAATGTATTTCCTCATTGGTTAGTTTGAAAACCGCGGGTTTTTTCCTCCAGTTTCGCAAACCGGAGTTAGTGATTTTTCGGTGAGACCTTTTTTTTTTATAAATAGGTTTGCATCCTTATTTGAATTTAACCGGGAAAATTTGGTTGGTACTGTGTATACTGTCCCCACCAGATCTACGAACGGTTTCCGGCGGCTTCATTTTTTTTGTGTTCTCGACGGAGTGCCTTGTCTCTTTCCTAACGAATTTTGGCTGGGCTGGTGGCCGTCTATTGGTGTCGCCATTGTTTTTGTGGTTATTGGCACTTAATGGCACTGCAGTAGATGCAGATTATACCAAAGACGGTATAATTGTGAGCCGTCGTTGTTTAGGCGAATCTTAAGTGACGCTCATACCCTTTGAGAGGGATTTAAGGCAGCCTACGCCATTTCTACCGGAAATAAGAGCGGTAAGTTCGATTTTTTTTTATTATTATATTTTGAATTCTTCAAGACAATATTTGCCTCCCAAATTGTAATTGTTTTTCATGTGAAATGTACTTTTTCGACAAGAGACGAGGGGAATTTTTGGAGTTTTTTTTATTTTTTTTTAAAAACCGCGTTTTGGATAAAAACTATATATTGTTTTTCTCCTTTGTCTACAGCCCTGTCCATTCCATCGACGGGACAGTTGTGCTAGACGCTGGTGTGAAGCCGGGGGTAGCACTGTAACCCTGGGAAAGTACGTTAGGATTATTTTAGTTCATCTGTTTAAATCTACTTTATTTTATTGAGTCGACATGGGGTTCTTGATTTAAATTACTCGGTGTAGGGGAACTTCGTGCAAAATAGACGAATTCCAGAAAACTGAAACATTTCATTTTTCACAGGTTTTTACGCTCGGGCAAAAATCCAGCAACAATTTTTGTCTATGTGCTGCCCTAGCATCATGTGCTAGGAGATCCTCAGGGTGGGCGTGAACAAGAACTGGGACCGGTGCAGTAGTGAGGAAAATGTCTGGGACCAATACGGTTTACAAGTAACAAAATAACAGAATAAGGAGACCAAGGTAGGAGCAAGTACCCCCTTAGATATAATATTTGTTTTTATATATATATAATTTTCACCATATAATTTCAACATTTTTGTAAACGCAAGATAAGGTATGACGTCATAACCCCAATTTTGCGGCATAATTAAGATAAGTTTAAATTGCTATTGCGTGCCATTCTGGCTCTGACTTGGTTTCCTTGTTACACTCATTTATTTTAAGCATGTTTCCAATATTAACTTCAACTTCAACCTTTAGAATAAACAAGATGAACTAAATCTTTGCGTTATTTGTACAACCCAATGACCAACATTGCAGAGACAAAAGAGAGATGAAATTATATTTTTTTAGCGGTTTCCTTACATTGTTTTGCCTCATGGGGTAGATATCGGACTGGGTTGCTGTCTGTCTCATTCTACCCAACGTAGAATGAGGACAGCAGATATTTGGTTCGGATCTCCCCAATGATGGAATGACTTTGGAAGTATATTTTTTTTACAATCATTTATATAACTGAGTCTCACACTACTGACTCAGATGTAGGTACACTATGACCTGTTAAAGGAGTCCATCTACCTGTAACGTGCCTCTAGTTTTGTCATCTTAATTCAATCTTTTAGAATTTTGTTTTGTTTATTACTCAATTTTTTTTGGTTATTCTTAATTACACAAATACTCTGGAAGCCTCGGAAGTAGGTAGGGTTTCATTGTTTGGCTACAACGTTTGAGTTGAACTGTATTTTATTTAAGATCTTCTTTGTAAAACATTGGTATTAAAACACTGTGGCGCACTTAAAATTTTCTTATTTCTGAACCCCCCCCTTCTCCACTGTATAAAAGTTACCGGGCATATCAATGTTTTACCTAGCTGAAAAATACAGTTCTGCTTCCAGATATTTGTTTAATTACTCAGTAATTTTTTTTTAGTGTCACAAATTGGCACAGCGTTATTATTCTATTTACAGTGTCACAAAATAACGGCAACGTATTTAGTTTGCCACAAATGTCACCCAACGCATTTTAATTGGCCACACAGGATGTTCATACTGGTACTCCCTAGGCCCCCTACTTTGCTACCTGAAACGATAAAAGGTTCTTGTACTAATACAATTTGCGAGGCACTGGTGCCAGTCACAGTCCGTACAAGCTCGCCTGTTGGCCGAGACACTTGTGCAAATTAATTTGACTTACCCGCAGTTTATCCATCGCCATGTGGGGGGTTGTTACATGGGGGAGGGCAGGGGAACCCATCACTCCGTCTTTATCTTGGTAGGCGGGTCATCGTCGGGCCCTCTGGGTGGTCGTCGCGCAGCTGCGCTATAAGTTTGCATCCTCGACACAGCGATGGTTACAAACTCATATGCGAGCCGCCAATTAACTCCCTCCAGATGCCTTATGCTGTCCACCCCTACCATGAAAGTCAATCGCCAGGCGCCTGGTCCTCCTGTGGTCTCCAGATGTCGCCAGCCCGAAATATCGAGCGGCCTGTTCTGGAGTCCTGGGAAATCCATTAACCTGGCGATGTCTACCTCCTGTTGGGACCGGATCCAAAACGTGATCCGCTCCGGCCAGGGTGCCTCATCCGACCTGACAGGACGGAATGTGACCCCTCTGACCGTTACGATCTGGTTCAGAAGCCAGTCCCTTGTAACCTCTGAATTATCCGCTGTGAACAGCATCCAGCCTGGTTCTACCAGGCCAGAGTTCACAAAACGGAGCACCGCTTTCTCGGGTGGTCCCCTCATGGTCCGAAGCATCCGTTCCAGAAGCTCACAGCGGATAGCTGCTTCCTCTTCCTCTCGAATTTTGCCGTCTACCCTGTCGAACATGAAGACAACCTTCATCGCCTTCCTACTTAGCTGTCCGGTCTTCCGGGACGCGGGCTCAGCCGAAGGTTTGTCTGACCCCAGGTTGTCTCTTAACAGAGGCGACCTGTTGTCTGTCACACCCTCTTCCCCTTGGCCCGCGCCCCGTTTGACCCTCTTGCTTCTGTATTCCGGCGGTGTGGTCTTCTCCGCCCGACTTCGCTTAGGAGTGGAGGATTGGAGCCCGGAGGTACCTGGTAGTAGAGTCCCTGTATGTTGACATATTTGGATTTATATATCAAAATATGTCAACATACAGGGACTCTACCTGGTAGCACCCCCTTGCTCATCCTCGTCACTCCCGGGCCTTTGGGTAGGTTGACCACTGCAACCTTCTTGGCAAGCTGTTTGGCTGCCTTGGTAGCCTCCCGCTTCATAGGACCGAGAGCAACAGAACCCTTTCCCTCTCGACTGGTCGGCCCGCCTCGGGCAGAGGTTGGTTTTGGAATTTCCTTTTTGGGGTACTCCTTTGCCAACTTAACCGGGCCGCCCGGCACAGTCGTTTGGGCTTCGGGGTTTGTGGCCGAGGAGGGAGAGTCCGGCTTACGCTGGTCTCTTAGTCCCCCCTCGGTCCTTCCCCCCGACTTTTTCAGAGCCTCTTGCTCCCGCTTTCTGCGAAGGGCTTGGTTCTTCTTATGCCTCCTGTTTCTTTCCCGCTTTCTCTTCAGCCTCTCCTCAACCTGTTTGGGAGTTGGTCAGCAGGCCCGTCCTCTTCTTTCGAATAATCATCCGGGTCTGCGTCCATTCCCCCATCGGAGGATTGGAGAAGCAGATCTTCGTCGACCTGAGTCGGCGGTGTTCCACCCTCCTCAGCGGATGGAGTGACGGGGTTAGGGGTTTCCCTGCTCTCCTCTGATGGTACGTCTTCTTTTTCTATTTAATTTTGCTCCATATTTAAGCCTGTAAAATAAACAAACTTGTGGTTTAGTGGTTGTGTTGTTGTAAGTAATTGAGTATTTCTGTGGTGTGGCAGTCACAGGGGTCTTTTCCGCGCCATATCCGACCCCCCCCCCCAATGGCTAGCTGGTTCCGGTCACTTGGTCGCCGGCGGCCGTAGTTAAGATCCCCCCGAAGCACGCAGCGCTCCCCTACCAGTTACCAACTGCACTACTGCAACGCTAGGAGATTTTCACCGAGTGTCCGGGGCAGCCCCCTACGCTGGTTGGTGAGACAAGGGTGGGCCCTATTCTTCTCGGTGGCCTAGGTGTACCACACCTAGTTTTCGGCTCTTACCTGTCCCGACTGTGGACTTTTATGTCCGGGGCTTTGCCTCTGGGGGGGCGGAGATGCCTCAGATCAGTCCCCTGTAAGCTCTGTTGTATAATTTGTGTTCTTGAATGATGTTGCCACAATATCAACTAGAGTTGTCATGGTGGCCTGCGTTGCGTTGTGCATAGCCTGTATCCTCGGCAATCCATTTGGTGGTGGCTTCGGCCTCCTGGCCTCTGCCGCCCCCACAGAGATCCCCGGTGGCACCGACTCGGGGAGGTGGATACTCGGCACATCTGGAGGTTCTGTGTCAGGTTGTTTTTCCCCCGGGATCCTGCCCACCGATTCCCATAGGAAACCCAGTAACTCTGAATCCCGTAGGAAAACCAAAAAGACTTTTTCAGAAGATCCAGTTCCACCGCCTGTTTACTTAAGAAGAAAAGAGAGAGATATTAACGCATGCGCAGTTGAAGAAATTGAATTTAGGTTTGAATTTTACCGCCTAGTTTATAGAGTCCCTGTATGATACTGGTCCGCCGATATCTGTTACATACAGTTAAGTAAAATTTTTAATTAATTTCAATAATAAAGTCCATCATTTTTTTGAGATCACTTTTTAGGATGTTTTTTCGCTGGCCTATGCTATTTGTTATGGTAACAGCTGATTACTATCAAAAAGTTTTCTCAAAATTTATGGAATAAACTATATATTAGCAACATTCTACGGAGAGGGTGGAGGGGGTAACTTCCATTAAAGTCCAAAAAATATTTAAGGTGTAAAGTCTGGTACCAACTATGGATAACTTAACACGTTCACTGCCATAGCTATTTTTGCGATTTTGTCCTCCAGGCCAGTCAAACATATTTAAATTGTTGTCAAAAAACACCAAATATTTATCTATTTCCATACTCGGTCCAATATACAGGACACCGTGTGTAGTTCACCGTAATAAATTAAAACGTTTCTAAACTAACGGAGCCTAGTGCAAAGTGAGTGTCGCTCTTATAGACCGACACGTCAGTGATCGTGAAAAAGGATAAAAAAATTATATTTCTTTTTACTTGATTATTAGAATCCCTAAACAAAGTGCATAGGAAAAAAATCAAACAGAAAAAATTCGGAAAGCAAAAATGCGCATATGAAAAAAAGACACACGGAAAAAAGTGCACATGGAAAAAGCGCACTGAGTAAACTTACATTTTACAATAATCTATCTATAAGTCTTACAGTGCGCAGAATCTACCCTATCTCGGTTTAGGACAACTGGGCGCCGCCAACTGGGCGCCGGGCTAACTCGGCGCCGGAGAATTTTTTTTTTTGATAAAATGTGTAGATGAAAAACAAAATATATTATTTATATAAAAACATCTTCAAAAATCCTTTCCGCATTTTTTTTGAAATTTGTTTTTGTTAAGTAAAGTTAAATCCATTAAGTCGACTGTTGAATCTTGGTAGTTGTAGTGTTTGGTAACCTAGTAACACTACAATTTACGTTTTTTATTACAACAAACAGATTTCTTTATTTTTAAACCGATTTGTCTGAAACTTGAAAGTTTGCAGTGTCTGAGTTCACTAATACAGTTTTATCCTCAAAATTAAAAAATCAAAATGGCGGATCCAAAATGGCGGATTTTCTTATTTACTAACCGATTTGTCTCAAACTTGGAATGTTACATTGCTTGAGGTCATTTAACAAAAATTTTTACTCAAACTTAAAAAAATCAAAACGGCGGATCCAAAATGGCGGATTTTCTTATTTACTAACCGATTTGTCTCAAACTTGAAATATAACATTGCTTGAGGTCATTTAACAAAATTTTTTACTTAAACTTAAAAAAATCAAAATGGCGGATCCAAAATGGCAGATTTTTTTATTTACTAACCGATTTGTCTCAAATATTACATTGCTTGAGGTCATTTAACAAAATTTTTTACTCAAACCTAAAAAATCAAAATGACGGATCCAAACTGGCGAATTTTAGCTCACACTACTACTATAAGGAGTGTGAGCATTAACTTCAAGTAGTAGACTTGGAATAGGCTCGTATTTCATTCATAAATTCATTTTTGTTTTGGAACGGTATGCAAAACAAAATTTAGTGAGTGGGAAAGAGATACAAAACGTGTTTTGTTTTGGTTTTATTCTTATGTGGCAACGCCGGGTTGTTGCTTTACTACGTATGTCTGTGATAGGTGCGGTTTAATCCTAGATGTAGGCAGTGGCGGAGTAAAATAAAATAAAAGTAAAATAAAAATAAATAAAATGACTTTTAACATAGGAAGTCCATAAATAATATTATTAACACGATTTTTTTTTATCATTCTCCCCTTCGTTACGTCTTTTATAGACAAATTAGATTAAAAAACATTGGGCGCCGTACAACTCGGCTTCCGATTATACTTTTTTTGATAAAATATTTAAAAAACACAGAATATTCAAAAATGTCTAATAAATACTTTACGCAATTTTCTTGCGATATGACTTTGCTAACTATTTGTAGTCAGTAGTAGACCTGAGTCCATTGAGTCGAGTGTTGAAATATATCCTGAGAATTTTTAGGTTTTAAGAATGTTTTTAAAAATTTATCATTTTAAGGTTTTAAGAATTTTTCAAAAATTTTAAATTTTTTTAAAATTTGAAGATTTTTCGTAAAAAAAGTTTTTAGAAGCGTTATCGCAAAATATTTAATTGCAAAACAACTATTTGCACCGAAGAAATAAACCGATGGGTTGATCAATATGTTAATACTGTTAACGACCAATAAGAATCAGGACCTGGTAGGACTTACTTTTAAGAACTCAGCAGGAATATAAAAATTGTAGTAAGGACTGACAGGATCTATACATATATTTTTGTTGTTGATTATGATATTGATCTGCATTTTTTGTACTAATTTCGGTGCCTGATATTTGTGACTGGTGAACTTTGGCATCTTCAAAAATCAAAATTAGAATTGTAACAATAAATAACTTATATAAAAATATTAAAATACAGGGTGTAATTTTAATGATGCACCAAACTTTAAGGCGTGGTAGAGAAGGTCAAAAGAAGAATATTTTTCCCAGTCCACTTTGCATTAAACCTCTTTATTTTTTAGATACTGGGTGTCAAAGTTAAGGATTTTTTTCGATTTTTTATTATAACTTCCTTGAAAATTGCAATAGAAAATCAGAATTTTTTGGAGATATGTGCTACAATAGAAGTAACAATTATGTGATAAAATGATTTAAACAAAAAATATTACTGAAAATTATGACTGTGATCTGTTTTTTTCAAAAAATCTTTTTAAATTTGGTACTATTATCACAATTTTTTATAATTATTAAGAGGCCTTTAGATGTTTACAAAAGCCTATCTCAAAATTATTTTGTGTATTTAATAGCTCAGAAAAAAAATAATTCTCACAAAAATTTACAAATTTATACCTATTGCAAAGGTTATGTGGCCAAAAAAGGAATAGAAAATTTTTTGATCACAATGAACTAGAAAATTATTTGACGATGTCAAATTTGTCATTTTTAAATGTCCCAGTTTTACCTCACTCTTCAAACTTGTCAAATGCTTTAACTTGGAAACAAAAAACTTTTGACCACTAGTTATTTGAACTTTTTCTCCAGTTTTGACCTTCTGCACCAACTCTTAAAGTTTGGTGCATCATTTAAATTATACCCTGTATACTTGGTCATCTAAATTCAATGTTTTGATCCTTTTTTAGTCGAAAAGTTAAGATTTAGTACCCTGTTTACATTATTGACAATCTTATAGTTAAAGCGTCCGCCAAGGAAGTCAAAAGGCCACTAAGTAAGTAAGGTATCTTACTTTAAAAACAAATAAATAGTGAAGTTAAAATTTTAACGACACGAGATTACTAACTAAAACCGCTACAAATAACAGGTAAAAATGGTTAGGTTAAGTTTAAAAAAACTATTTTTTTTTTAATTCAAAATCCCAAGTCTCTTAGGAACTATGGCAGCGTCAAAAATTGCTTACTGTAGCTGCGTTCGGTATTTGCATCTCAGACGCGACGGATTTTTGGTCAGGTGATTGCAGATTAGTCTGAGCAAATTGATATTAACGAAAGGAACCGATCTAACCAAAAACATTATGTACATATTGCAACTCACGCCCAGCTATAATTTTGGCAAAATTTTCCTGTGATGTCGGAAATTTATATAATTTGTTGAAAAGTTGCTTATGTCTGATAAATTTTGTTGTTCCACTACTTTTGAAAGACCCTATAGATAGGTATAAAAAAAATAAAGGCCTTGATTTTGAAAAATTGGATTTGTAAGAAATGTAGGTACCTGTAGTTTGCTTGGGGTTTTTCAAGTTATAAGATGTACCTAGATAGGTAGGCAAATTCCTTGAGCCAAAATATTTGTTTATTTTGTTGTATAAACGCATAACAAATTGTAAATTGTAATTGGCGTCAGCCAATTTTGACAAATATTAAACGTACAATTTTTCAAAAAACAATAAATAAACAAGAACCGTGTACCTAACTTCTACCTAGTTATCCCCTTTCGTAACAAAATAAACTAAAGTACCTACCTATATGACAACATCTAGTTCAATAAAATTATCATTTTATAAAATAATATTTTCACACACAACCATTCACAAAACATGCACAAAACTAAACATCTACGCCAATGCATTAGGCAATATTTTGACATTTTAACTCACCGATGAAATGATGTTTCTTTATCTAAAACATCAAGTTTTTTACACACAGTACACTGCCCAACCATTATATCGGTTAAGAAAATAGTTTTTATCGTCTTTCTTTAAAAAAAACAGAAATTTGTCTTTAATTTGCCAAAAAACACAATAAAATCACTGAAAAAATCGAAAGCTAACTAGCAACACTGGTTTTCCACACATGAATGAATGAATATACGAGCGTTAGTTTCGTTTGCCGGGACATTTTGGCCCGCTGTGTCTCTTTTCCGCTCGATGTGGGAGGGTTTGAGAGAGATGCAAGACATACGGCGCATTTTGAGATGACTACTAAACGAATAATTACTACGCGTGTGTTCACTTTTCAGAATAGTGCTTTTTGGATATCTCTTTCGCATGCAGAGCGGGAGGATATGACAAAGATGCAAACTGTCTCGACCCTTTAAGATAAGTTATTAAATTAAATTTACTTCGCTCTTGTTATTTTTATATCCTTCTCTATCGTGCCTGCAATGGGTCGTGTTCCATCTTCATTGCCGTTTAAAAAATACATACGTCACATGAGACAGAAGATTTGATTTTTGCTCAGCATTCTCTCTCTGTTTCCTTATCTATACCTCTAAATCAATGAGTGTGAGCTATGGTGATCCTAATTTTTTCGAGAAAAAAAAAGTTGCTCCGATTTCAAAATTTTTTATATATCTTTGCGTTTCAGATGATTTTGAAACTTTTTTGTTTTGCTGTCTGTCTGTCTGTCTGTCTGTCTGTCTGTCTATCTGTCTGTCTGTCTGTCTGTCTGTCTGTATGTCTGTCTGTCTGTCTGTCTGTCTGTATGTCTGTCTGTAACGACCAACCCGCATAATTTAAAAACCGCTTGTCCGATTTTAATGAAATTTGGTACCTAAGTTGGGTCTTGGGCCATGATGGTCCCGTTTAAAAATGAACAAAATCCACCGAACGCAAGCCAAATTAAAGGGTGGGGGTAGATTCCAAAAATTAGAGTTTAAGTGAAAATATGACGTGTGTGATATCAAACGAAAGGTAATTGAGTCTGGAGTTAAACAAAATACATTTTAGTTTTTTTTTAAAGAGTGGGGGGTAGATTAAAAAAATTTGAGTTTAAGTCAAAACATGGCTTGTGTGGTATCAAACGAAAGGTAATTGAGTCTGGAGTTGAATAAAATATATTTCAGTTTTTGATTATATTAGCTCACACTATAACTATAGTACCTAGTGTGAGCTTAGGTGCCCATAGATTGCCAGAGTATTTTTATTTACTAAACGATTTGTCTCAAACGTGAAATATTAAATTGCTTGAGGTCACTTAACAAAATTCTTTACTCAAACTTAAAAAAATCAAAATGACGGATCCAAAATGGCGGATTTTTTATTTACTAACCGATTTGTCTCAAACTTAAAATATTAAATTGCTTGAGGTCATTTAACAAATTTTTTTACTCAAACCTAACAAAAATCAAAATGGCGGACCCAAAATGGCGAATTTTCTTATTTATTAGCCGATTTCTCTCAAACTTGAAATATTACATTGCTTGAGGTCATTTACCAAAAATTTTTATCCGTCATTTTGGAGCCACCATTTTGATTTTTTTAAGTTTGAGTAAAAAATTTTGTTAAATGACCTCATGCAATGTAATATTTCAAGTTTGAGACAAATCGGTTAGTAAATAAGAAAATCCGCCATTTTGGATTCGCCACTTTAAATGTGATAAAGTTAACGTCAAAAGATATAATCAGCGACTTGAAACACCGCCAATTTCTATATTTGGTACACATCGGTTCATAAATAAGAAATTCCGCCATTTTGGATCAACCAATTTGATTTTTTTAAGTTTGAGTTAAAAATTGTCTTAAATGACCTCAAGCAATGTAATATTTCAAGTTTGAGACAAATCGGTTAGTAAATAAGAAAATCCGCCATTTTGATTTTTTTAAGTTTGAGTAAAAAAATTTCTGAAATAACCTCACGCAATGTAACATTTAAAGTTTGAGACAAATCGGTTAGTAAATAAGAAAATCCGCCATTTTGGATCCGACATTTTGATTTTTTTCAGTTTGAGTAAAAAATTCTGATAAATGACCTCAAAAAATGTAATATTTCAAGTTTGAAACAAATCGGTAAGTAAATAAGAAAATCCGCCATTTTGGATCGGCCATTTTGATTTTTTTAAGTTTGAGTAAAAAATTTTGTTAAATGACCTCAAGCAATGTAATTATCCGCCATTTTAGAGTCAAAAAACAAAAACTGTATCTAATGGTCTCAGGCACTGCAAACCTTCAAGTTTCAGACAAATCGGTTTAAAAATAAAGAAATTCGCCATTTTGGATCCGCCATTGTTGTAATAAAAAACGTAAATTGTAGTGTTAACAGGTTACCAAACACTACAACTACCAAGATTCAACAGTCGACTTAGTGGATTTAACTTTACTTAACAAAAACAAATTTCAAAAAAATTGCGTAAAGGATTTTTTAAAGATGTTTTTATATAAATAATATATTTTGTTTTTCATCTACATATTTTATAAAAATAAAAAAAATTAGTCCGGCGCCGAGTTGGCCCGGCGCCCAGTTAGCGGCGCCGAGTTGGCGGCGCCCAGTTGGCAGCGCCGAGTTGGAGGCGCCCAGTTTTCCCATTCCGACACTATCTATATTTGCCTGTAGCCATAAAAAATTTTCGATTAAACTTGATCAAATAACTGTAATAGGTGGAAACTTAAATTACTATACAGGGTGTACCATTAAAAATGATTGTTGGTGTTTTGAGGTTTGAGTAGAGCCGCGGGACTGTAAGCGCGCTGGTCGTTTTATAAAATCAGGGTGCAAAAATCCTTAAAAGGACAATGTAAAAATATTCATTTTTCCGAGCCACACAAAGACAATATAGAGGATTGGCACTCACCTTTTTAGTTGTTTCCGTCGTCCAGAGGAGCTCCTCTCGCTGGCCCAGTTGTTGGAGTCGATCCACACTAGAATCACTTGTTTGTGTAATGGTTTAGTTTGATTTTCTAAGAATGTTATTGGATTTTTTGGTTAATAGAATTTATCACCATGCTGCGTGGTGATCTCGATAGAATACGACAGACGAATCTTTTTTTGGTTACGCCTTTTTCCGCAGATTCATTTTTCGTAGATGGCGCTGGCGTTTTGCTTGTGCCAATCAAATAGAAATTGTGTGGGTTTTCCGAATACGGGAATTTTGATTCATTTTGATTTGAATTTGAATTTAAAATTAAAGTTGCACGAACATTTTCCGCCCACTTAAAACGAAGTTTTACATTGAGATTAATTGAATAAACAAATGGCTATATAAAATACTCTGCCAATATATGGGCCCCTAAGCTCACACTAGGTACTATAGTTATAGTGTACGTGTGAGCTAATATAACTAATAACTGAAATATATTTTATTCAACTCCAGACTAAATTACCTTTTGTTTGATACCACACAAGCCATGTTTTGACTTAAACGCAAATTTTTCCCCCACCCTTACAAAAAAAAACAAAAACTAAAATGTATTTTGTTAAAGTCCGGACTCAATTACCTTTCGTTTGATATCACACACGCCATATTTTCACTTAAACTCTAATTTTTAAAATATACCCCCACCCTTTTTTTTTAAATAAATTAAAATGTATTTTGTTTAACTGCAGACTCAATTACCTTTTGTTTAATATCACACACGCCATATTTTCACATAAACTCTAATTTTTGAAATCTACCCCCACCCTTTTATTTGGTTTGTGTTCGGTGGATTTTGTTCATTTTTAAATGGGACCATCTCGACCCAAGACCCAGCCTAGGTACCAAATTTCATTAAAATCGGCCAAGCGGTTTTTCAGTTATGCGCGTTGGTCGTTACAGACAGACATACAGACACACAGACAGACATACAGACAGACAGACAGACATACAGACAGACAGACGGCGCAACAAAAAAGTTTCAAAATCATCTGAAACGCAAAGATATATAAAAATTTTTGAAATCGGAGCAACTTTTTTTTTCTCGAAAAAATTAGGATCACCATAGCTCACACTACTATAGTATAGTATATGTGTGAGCTAATATAGTATAGTATATGTGTGAGCTAAAATATAAATTAATTCAAACCCTCAAAGGGTACGTAATTGAAATCCGTTTTAGGTTTATAGATTAAAAGGAAAAAAAAATGCAAAAAATATATATATATATTCTAGATAACGACACACGAAACAAAAAGAAGTTGATTGGGAGTTTAGTGCGCATCTAAAGGTAGTGGGCACAACTTGACCACGGGACGAGTGAAAAGTCCGTGTTGTGTTTTAACAGTAGCAACTCGAATGTGATTATCCCGACCAGGATGTACGGACACTATTCTACCTAGCAACCAGTGTAATGACGGCCTAGTTTCATCCTTAATTAATACAAGCGTATCTAGCTTGATTTCAACCGAAGGGTCCGACCACTTGGAACGCTGTTGTAAAGTATTTAAGTACTCGAGTTTCCAACGCTTCCAGAAATCGGCATGAATTCGTTGGATAAGTTGCCAACGCTTAAGGGTATTAACTTTAAGGGTAGAAAGGTCAGGATCAGGACACGAATTAAGGGGTTCCATTGTGAGGAAATGACCCGGAGTCAGAGATGCAAGATCGTTTGGGTCAGAGCTTTGCTTACAAAGGGGTCGATAATTGAGTAATGCCTCTATTTGGGCGAGGAGAGTATAGAGCTCTTCGAAGGTTAGTATCTGGTCACCTATGACCCGATACAAATGTGTTTTTATAGATTTGACTCCTGCTTCTGCTAGACCATTTAGGTGGGGGGCTCCCGGACTATTAAGACACCATTTGATTTTCAGGCTCTCAGAAGCTAATTTCGAAAGATTATGGAGCTCCTTAATAGCCCCAACAAAGTTTGAGCCTCTATCACTTGTGATTTGGACACAAGTGCCACGTCTAGCGACAAAGCGTCGTAAAGCAGCGATGCACGCCTCTCTATGAACCGAAACCAGCTCGATATGGATTGCTTTGACAGAAGTATCGACAAAGACTGCGATATATGATTTACCAACTTGTGCTCCACGACGTCTCTGACCTACAAAGGTTTTGATTGGGCAAACGTGAAATTTCGTACCCGTGAATTTAAAAATCAAACAAGTTTCATGGCTAATCGGGCAAAAGGAGTTTTTTGTTTCCCTTATATTTTTCCGTGGGTAGCTTGAAAGCTAAACCTTACGGGGGTCCAAGATCTAATGGACACCTAATAAGTGTTGAAAGTTAACCGTTTCGTCTTTATGGCATAGTCCAAGCAAACGTGTGAAAAACATTTTAATTGTGACGTTCTAAAAGAAGGTAAATCCGACATGTACGGATTATAAGGTTTTGGTTTTAAGCGAAAGCAGGGAATACATTGCAACAAAACCCTCTGAATAGCTCGACGTGATGACATAATCCAAAACTTTTGACGAATTAAGTATTGAACTGTGTTTATTCCAGGATGTAAATTTTCGTTATGAGTTTGAATAATGATCAATTGGGTTAATCTATGAGATTTCGGCAATAATAAGGGATGTTTTGCTTCAAAGGAGAGTTGTGAATGCCGTAAGCGTCCGCCCACTCTAAGGAAACTCAATTCGTCCAAAAAGGGCGCGAGTTTGCGAAACGGCTTAGGTAATAGCTGAGTATTCTGAATTTTTTGAATGATATCCGAAAAACACTCTTCTTGTACCCTTTTAACTAAAACAAGTAGAGCCTTGTGTAGTTCAAAAGCGGAAAAAACGCCGGATAAAGGGACAACTGAGTTTTTTCGATTGTGAATAAGTCTTAGCAAATGACAAATGATTTTTTGAATGGTATTTAATTGGATATTTTATCGACTAGTCTATCAAAAAAGTTTTGATTTTGAAGTTCTGCCGTCAGCACCACTGAATTTTCCAGTTTTTCTTCTTTGAGAACCTCGTCTGGAACTCCCAAAGAACGTTCATTTATAAACCTTTGAATTTGCCACGCCGTAGTGGGCAAGGTAATCCATGGAGGGCCGTGAAAACAAAGAGGGTGATTTATTAAGTTATTAGGCGACAACCCTCTGCTAGCGCAGTCGGCAGGGTTCTCGAGTGAAGTAATGTGATACCATGGGACTTCGGGGATTGTTTCTTGAATACGACTCACGCGGTTTGCCACAAAGGTCTTCCACTTGTGAGGTGAAGATGTGACCCAATGAAGCGTGACCTGTGAGTCCGAGAACGCAAGAATTTCATCGATTACGAGTAATGATGAATAGGTGCGAATAACTAGTTCGAGTAAATCAGCTAATAGAGTAGCTCCAAGTAGTTCCAAACGGGGGATTGAAATAGTGTGTAAGGGAGCAACCCTTGACTTGCCCATGACTAGAGCAGTTTTGATAATTTTATTTGGTAATTCGACGCGAACGTGTACGCAAGAAGCTAGGATACGCTGCATCGCAGAAACCTAGCAATTGACACCGTTGAATATTATTCGAAAAAATATGTCTAGGTATACAAAGGTTCGAAAGAGTGGTTAATTGATTATTGAATTGATTCCAAAGAGTTTTGATTGGATCGGGGGGTATTTCATCCCAATCAGTTTTGCATAACCAAAGTTTTTGCATAATCACTTTGGCTAAAAATGAAACAGGCGATAAGAAACCTATAGGATCCCAAATTTTAGCGATAGCTGATAAAATATTCCTTTTGGTGCAAGGTTTTTCACAAGGGGTACAAGAATAGGTAAAGGTATCTGTAGAAGGGTGCCACTGAAGGCCCAGCACCTTAATCGATGTTGAAGAATCGTCTTCAAAGGTAACAGGGATCTGACAACCAGCGGGCGAAAAATGTGAAAGAAGTTTCGGATTATTTGATGCCCATTTTCTTAATTCAAATTTTCCCAATTTAAGCAACGCTATTAAATTCTTTTGAAGCGATAAAGCACCTTCTAGAGAGTTAGCTCCACAGCAAATATCGTCCATGAAAATGTTATTCAAATGGACCTGGGATGCTTCAGGATAATTCTTAGCCTCCAGGATGGCTAGTTCTCTAAGAGTTCTAATAGCTAAATAGGGACTTGAACTAACACCAAACGTCACTGTATTAAGCCTGTATTCCTGCAGGGGTTCGTTGGGATCATATCGCCAAAGTAGCCTTTGGTAGTCCCGATGAATTGGATTGATTTGAATTTGTAAAAAGTGCTGTTTTATATCAGTCAAAAATACGATAGAATAAAATCTGAATTTTAATAGAATTTCGGAAATATCGGCTTGTAATTTTGGTACTATTAAAAGAGCTTCGTTCATGCTTAGGCCTTTCGAACCCTTAATCGAGGGGTTAAAAACCACCCGGAGTTTAGTCGTTGATTTGTCAAGACGAAGGACTCCGTGATGTGGTAAATAAGAACATAACTGAGGTCTAGGTTCGGACCTTGGAATTAAAGACATGTGCCTGTTTTTGACATATTCTCTCATAAAATCCGAGTACATACTATAGAAATTTAAATTTTTTATTAAGGGAGATTCAAGAGACAAAAATTGACGATAGGCTACTGAATATGTGTCTCCTAGGTCAGGAGGGTCAATGTGACGAAAAGGCAAATTTACAGTAAATCGGTCCGAAATATCTCTAGTGGTAGTTTTTTGGATAATCTCTTCACATCTTTTTTCTTCGGTTGAGAGAAACGTTTTTGACTTAATTGATTCTAGTTCCCAATATCTGCGAATATTAAAGTCGAGAGACTGCTCACAGGAAGTAAAGTAAGAATTGACTTGAGGTGAAATATTTATGTTTTGAGTTTGGCCCATCAAGACCCACCCAAAAACTGTCTCAAAAGGGGAGGGTAGGCCGTGAGGTCCTGGAATTCGTCCTGATTGGACGATTTCTGTGTAAAGTTGTGCATCTAAGAGTAAGTCAATTGGACCAGGGTTGTAAAATTGGTTATCTGCAAGCTTTAGATTTGAAATATGACTCCAATTGGATGAATCTACCTGTACTGAGGGCATATTCGAACAGAGTTTCGGTAAAACGAAGACTTGAATAGAAAAGGTAGGCTCTTGTTGGCCTAGGGCTCGAATATTGCAAGTAGAAATGCCGTTAGTGGCCGACGAAGATTGATTTAGTCCCAGAACAGGGATCGAAATTTTGTTTCTTGGCAAGCCTAACCTGTTAAGACAAGCTTCGCTTATCAGGTTAGCTTGGCTACCGCCGTCCAGAAGTGCTCGGACAGGTTGGTAGTTACCCCGACTATCGAGTACCTCTAATTTTATAGTCGCTAGCAGCACTGTCGTCCGGGGCGTCAAGGTGGATAACGAAGAGTATTGATTAGTAGATGTATTTTGATTCGAATTGATCTGAATTGAATTTGAACTAGGTTGAACAAAACTAGGGTTCTGTTGGCTAAGACTTGAATTTGAATTCTGATACGACAAGTTTGTGCCTGTGCTAGGCACAGCCACTTGATTTGAATTAAAACTTTGATTTAAGTTCGAATTTTAATTTGAATTTTGGCTTGAATTAACAAAGGATTGACTTGAATTCTGACGGATTGAATCTGTCATTTGCGATAGATGAATAAGACTATTGTGTCTATGTCGACATACCCTGCAGTTGTAGGTACTACTGCAGTCAATTACTTGATGATTTGAACGTAAACAGTTGATACATAACGATTGTTGTTTTACATAACTAAAACGATCTGAAGGAAATTTGAAAATAAAAACGCCACACTGCGAGAGTGGATGAAAAGAATTATTGCATAATTTGCACTTATAGGGTTGTTGGTTTTGTCGAAATTGAATATTGGATTGTTTATTTGATACTTGTGAGTGCGTATGCGCTAAAAAATTTGATGGAGGGCTTGATTTGTACTGATTATTTGAATAAGAATTATATTTTTGGTTACTAGAATTCGAATAATTTGGTTTTTGCTGTTTGGAAGTCGAAGGTTGCATTTGCATATTTTGGGGAGATAGCTGTACTGTTTCAAGAGCACGGCATTGGTTAGTAAGAAACTGAATTAGATTTTGATATGTTGGAATCTCGGTAGTACTGTTCTTTAATTCGAAAGCGGTTCTTGTGGTTTGATCGATTTTTGATAATAAAATTGAAAATAAACAAAAACACCACGACGTTACTGGAAATTCAAGATTTTCGAGCGCCGCAATATTCTCAGAAAAGGTATCTACCAAGACTCTAAGATCCTTTGCTGACTGGTTTCCCTTTAAAGGATTTGCATAGTAGATTGAGTTCCAGTAGGTACTGGCTAAAAGTCTTTTATTTTGATAGCGATCTGTTAATACCTTCCAGGCTATTGCATAATTACTTGCCGTTAATTTTATAGAACTTAAAATATTAAGTGGTTCGCCCTCAAGGAAACTTAGCAAATGTTGAAATTTCCTTATATCGGAATAATTAGAGTTTTCGTGAACCAAACAAGAATAAACATCGTAAAAGGTTGGCCACTTTTTTACGTTTCCATTAAAGCAAGGTACCTTTAAAGGGCCCAGATCATCGCTACGTGGATAGTGTGAAGTTGCGGGGGTAAAATTTGAATGAACTGAATCGGAACATAAACTCGAAAAAAGAACTTTAGCTTGGTGGTAGAATAGATCCGTATCTTTCCTAATTTTATCCTGTGCTTCGAATTCAGCATCGTCGTCGTCCTTCAAGAGACCTATGATGTCATTATGAATGTTTTTAAATTGTTCATAGTGATCATCTAACGATTCGTAAAACGCCTTAAAAATTGGCAAGGAAGAACTATCTGATTTAGCTTTTGTTCCCAAGTTATATGTTTCCGTAATACGAGATATTGAAACTTTGCGTTGATTGTCAAGCTTTCTTAACGACATATTGTTAATTAAAAAAATAAAAAATATTTAAAAGAATTGACTTGACCCCGATTGACTTTAATCAGTCCAAAAGAGTCCAACAAGCATATATTTTATTATCGATTTTTCGAATAAAATGCAAAAAACTTATCAACAGCTGTTATCCTAGGTCGCGATTTTTCTCCCAAAATAAATGCACACAAACACAATTTGTAGTAGGTATACCGCTTCTCTTATTATTTACAGGTAAATAATAAAGAATAAAGCATTTGCCATTAAACTCAAAAGCACTTTTGTTGTTTTGAAAATAACTATTTATTTAAACAAATTTGGATTTTTGAATCAAAACAAACGACGTACGAAGTGCCAATTTCGGCTGCGATAAAATGTGGGTGGAGCAACCGTTAAGCCACGCAAGGGGGGACGGAACCTCCTTCCTAAACTGGACACGGCAACTAAGCGAGCCAAAATGGCGAAAAATTTTTTAATATTTTTAGCAAACAAATTTTAAAAAACTATCTGGGTCGTGGGACCAGAAAATGTTGGTATTTTGAGGTTTGAGGTAGAGCCGCGGGAGTGTAGGCGCGCTGGTCGTTTTATAAAATCTGGGTGCAAAAATCCTTAAAAGGACGATGTAAAAATATTCATTTTTCCGATCCACACAAAGACAATATAGAGGATTGGCACTCACCTTTTTAGTTGTTTCCGTCGTCCAAAGGAGCTCCTCTCGCTGGCCCAGTTGTTGCAGTCGATCCACACTAGAATCACTTGTTTGTGTAATGGTTTAGTTTGATTTTCTAAGAATGTTATTGGATTTTTTGGTTAATAGAATTTATCACCATGCTGCTTGGTGATCTCGATAGAATACGACAGACAAATCTTTTTTTGGTTACGCCTTTTTCCGCAGATCATTTTTCGTAGATGGCGCTGGCGTTTTGCTTGTGCCAATCAAATTGAAATTGTGTGGGTTTTCTGAATACGGGAATTTGGCGCAAAATTTGAATTTAAAATTAAAGTTGCACGAACAATGATCTACCCGGATTTTCTCAACTATTAGAAAATTTGAAGAACACGTCTGGTTCGTCCCGCCTTCCTTTTTGTAAATATGTTCTTTTTACTATAATTTACCAAATTGGTTCGAATTAGGCTATTTGGTGATTCACTAGAGCATTTTCTATTTTTTGTTTATTTAGTATTAATTAACTAATTAAGTACTTAAAATTACTGGGTTATTTGCATTTGAAACTCCCGCGGTTTTAAAGGCAAATATTACAATTTGCTATAATTAATTTACTTTACATAAAATGCATTTTGAATTACTAAGGTTCCTAGTTCCTTTAATATGGACCTTCGTAATCTCATTCCCTCCTACTTATTCCCTTTTCTCCTACGCCTATGGATTAACGACGCCACTGGGCGCCATGTGGGAGAATGAACGCAGCAGCGAATACCTGCTGCAGCATCACAGAGAACCGTTTCGCCTTCGAACGATAATACACGCGTGTTAGCGACTCTCCTACCACATGAATGTGGGTGCAAAAAGCACGGTTTAACAGCGTGTCCTCCCATGAGTTCCGCTTCCTGTATAAAAATGGTAAGTGAAAATGCATTATTTTTACCTTACATACATTTGTTTATTGCTACACTAACCTAGAAGGTAAACTAGACCATTTCAGAATCCCTTGTACCAGCTTAGCCTATGACCTTATTCCCTTAAAATTACAGTCCACATCTGACACCGTTAAATTCCAGACAACTCTCCTTTCTGGACCACCAGGGAGCCCCATTTTTGATCCTTAGCGACCCGGATTTCTGGAATCGTTTTTTTGCCTTTTTAGGTTAGTTTTTTTTACTGGTTTCAAATGCAAGAAAAACCCTTGTTTTTCCTAAATGCCTTTTTTACTGGTTTCAAATGCAAGAAAAACCCTTGTTTTTCTTACATGCCTACTTTAGAAAACCCCTAGGTTTCTAAAATACATTTTGCGATTTTTTTTGTGTAAAACCAAATGCAAGAAAAACCCTTGTTTTTCTTACATGCCTACTTTAGAAAACCCCTAGGTTTCTAAAATACATTTTGCGATTTTTTTTGTGTAAAAATTAAATATTTTTAACAATAAATTTAGCCTTTTCATGCGAAAAACCAAACACAGATAAAATCTGTAAACTACTATGCTTTTTTTTGTTTCGAATAAATCAAGTTTTTTCGTTTCTTTTTTGTAAAAAAAAAAACCGTATGGAATTTGGGTGTTTTTTTGTTTGTCACTGGAAATAGTTTAAAATAGTGTCTGCAAAGTGCTATTATTTTAGCCGTTGTGCCTTCACATTTGTGGATTGCTATAATTATATCCAATTTGCTCGAAAAAAATCTCCAAATTGCCATATTCGTTTTTGCTTATTGCAAATTGCTATGACTATATCCGATTGCGGATGCTTTACTATATTCGTTTTTGCGTAAAAATTGCTATGAATATATCTATTTCTAATTTACTATTATAATATCTGTCTGCAAATGGCTATGATTGTATCCATTTTTTGCGTGCATAATAAATTTTGAAGGAAATTTAATTCTTAACTTGAGAATTTGTTTTCGTGTAAAGGCAGATAAATAGTTTTACCAAATTAAATGCTTTTGATTTGTAGGTATTTATTTTTAAACTTAATACATAGTAGGTACCTACTTATTTGAATTCGCGAGGCGAAGATAAAAAAACTTATACACAAGTTTTTTGTTATCATTAGTTTGCATCGGGTATTTTCTTTACTTTTGTGCGCTTATAGTTTGATTATTGTAATTAAACGTAGGACATTAATATTTATACAGGGTGTCCAAATTTTGATTTTTTTTCAGTTTACCTAATTTTTGTCAATTATTTTTTGGATTTTTTTTTTAAATCATGTCTAGTTCGGATAAAATTTTAAAGGCTAAAGCCTTGCGCTATAGTGCGATTTCACAGCTAAATTTGATCATTGAATCCGCGACCCTCGCAAAAAATGACCCTGCCTATCACAGCGGCTTTAAAGTCAAATTTCGGACATTGTCAAAAATCAAAAAAGATTTTGAAAAGCACCATAATACTTTGTTGACGTTGGTAGCCTCTGATGAGGATCGCTTAGTAGTAGAAAACAAAGTGTTTATGGACTTTTGCAAACGCTGTGACGAGATTTCCACTATATTTTACGAACTTTTCGAACTACCCTTTGAAGATGGAGGGCTTTTGAGCAGTACGATAAATCCCATGGGCAGTCCCTGTGCCTCCACAGACCAGCATGGTTTACTGCCTAGGATAAAAATACCTCTTTTTCAAGGGGAATTTAAGGAGTTTCCAACCTTTTTGCAAGCCTTTAATGCTACCGTGCACAATAATAGGTCGCTGGGAAACTTTGAAAAATTCAATTTGCTTTTTTCTAATTTAAAGGGCCCTGCCCTGGATGTCATTTCTGACATTCCTATCCTTGCTGAAAATTATTTAAATGCCTACCACACCTTGGTGGATAGGTATACAAATAAACGATTACAAGCTTACCTTCACTGGAAGGCAATTGAAGGCTTCTCTCCTCTTACTAAAGAGAATGCTACGAGTTTGAGGAATTTGCTTGATTGTTTTTCGAAAAACTTAAGTGCTTTAAAAGTCATGGGTTTTAAAACGGAGTTTTGGGATTATATTATGGCACAAATGCTCTTGGATAGGTTGGACCCAACCACGCGCAAGGCATTTGAGCAAAATTATTGCTCCAATGAGATCCCCTCTTATGATAAAATTCGTGCTTTTGTTTCTAGCCATTGCATTGCGTTGGAACAAATACAACAAACTCAAGATTACTTAAAAAATAAAGATTTGTCAATTTCAAGTCAGAAAAATCAAGCAAAGTTTCAAAATCGATCTGCTTTGTTTGCTAATACTCAGAGAGCCTCCAAAAATGCCTCCCAGTCTCCAAATGGCCAAAGTGGCTTAAATAATACTCCAAACCCTCAAAATTTTTGTTTTCTCTGTAAAAGTGGCGATCATATAATATACAGATGTCCTAATTTTTTGGCGAAAACTCCCCAGCAACGTTTTGAGATTGTTAAACAACATAAAGCGTGTGTCAACTGTTTGGCCTCAAAGCATAATTTACCCCAGCAATGCAAATCAGAAAAAAGATGTTTACATTGTGGCCAATTTCATCACAGTCTCTTACATTTTTTTCCTATTAATTCTACACCTAGTTCTGCGAGTAGCCCCTCTACTTCTGCAGTGCAACCCCCGAGGAGCCCCGTGGCTACCGAATTTAATAGAACCACTAACACCATTGTTACTGGTATGTCTTTAAATGATCGCGAAGTACTTCTCTGTACCGCTTTAATACAAATACAGGATGTTTTTCAGAATTGGCACACAGTGCGCGCCATCTGTGACTCTGGTGCTCAATCTTCATTTATATCTAAGTCATGTGCTGATAGTTTGGGCCTTCCTAAATTTAATATCGCCATGACTCTACAAAGCTTAGATCGAATGACAACTTCGGCAAAATCTGGAATTAATTGCAATATATCCTCTTTGCGTGATAATAATTTTGTTTTTAATTTTGATGCGATAATACTCGATAAAATTTGTAGTGATTTACCTCATTCCTCATTTTCGATTAAAAGTTTTCCTTTTCTCGCCAACTTAGCACTAGCTGACCCAGGCTTTAATAAAAGCGATAAAATTGATTTATTGTTGGGCGGCGATGTGTACCCTTACATTTTGCTAGATGGTCGTTTGTCTACGGGACCCAACAACCCCGTCTGCATTAATACTATTTTTGGTTGGGGAATAATGGGCAATCTTTCACTTTCACCTTCAACTACAAATCAAATTAAAACATTTTTTACTACGTCAATGAACGATTCTTTTGTCAATTTAGATAAAAATCTACAACGATTTTGGCAAATAGATGACATACCTAATGTCAAGGCCATTGACCCCGAAGATGAGTTTTGCGAAAATTATTTTTTGAAAACTACCTCAAAAAATGAGGAGGGGAGATATATTGTATCTTTACCATTTAAAGTTACTGCTCCAGATTTTGGCGACACTCGATCCATTGCCGTACGTCGTTTTTTCTCCCTTGAGAAGAAATTGCTACAAAACCCTGATTTTTATGCTGCCTACAGCTCTGTTTTACAAGATTATTTAGATAATAATCATATGCAACCGGTTTCTGCACCTTTGCCGACCGAAATTTCAAATCATTTTTATATTGCACACCATGCGGTGTTTAAAAAAGATTCTACTAGCACCCCCCTGAGGGTGGTTTTTGATGCGAGCATGCACGCCCCTGGCAAAATCTCGCTCAACAACGCTGTTTATACTGGGCCCCCTTTACAAAGGGACTTACAAAAAATTTTATTACTTTATCGTTTGCATAAATTTTGCTTTTGTTGCGACATCCGTCAAATGTACAGGATGATTTTAGTTGACCCTAGTCAAACTAATTTTCAAAGAATAGTTTGGAGGTTTGATCCTAACCAGCCTATTCAAGACTTCGAAATAAATAGAGTTTTATTCGGGGTCTCTTGTAGCCCCTTTTTGGCTATCAGAACTTTGCTGCAACTTGCTAGAGAGCATGAGGACCTTCCTCTTGCCTCAAAAATCATTGAGGAGGCAGTTTTTGTCGATGATGTGATTTCGGGAAGTGATGACTTTTTTAAGGCCACTGAGATGAAAAATCAATTAATCGAGCTACTTAGCCGAGGTGGATTCGAATTGCGTAAATGGGCGAGCAATTGTCCCGAGTTACTATCCGATCTTCCTGAGTCACACATTTCGATGAAGGCTCTTTCTCTCGATTTAGATGCTGAAAATTCAACTTTGAAAATTCTCGGTTTAAATTGGAACCCTCATACTGATGAATTTTTTTATACTTTCGACTGTTCTCTCCAAACATGCACTAAAAGAACAATTTTAAGTAATTTGGCCCGCATTTACGACCCTCTGTCTTTTTTGGCGCCAATAGTTTTAATTTTAAAATTAATTGTTCAATACTGCTGGGCGGAGGACTTAAGCTGGGACGACCCTGTCAGTCCGGAAATTGTTTTTAAATGGGAAAAATTTAAAAATGAATTAAAGTTTTTGCATTCTGTTAAAATTCCTCGTCAAATAATTTTGCCTAATGCTAGTCAAATCCAGCTAGTAGGATTTTGCGATAGTTCAGAACGGGCCTATTGTGCTGTCGCTTATATTCGAATTTTTTATTCTGATGGAAACATTAAAGTTTTTTTTGTTTGTAGTAAATCTAGAGTCGCACCGTTGCGTCGTAAACTAACTTTACCAAGACTAGAGCTTTTAGGAGCTGTTTTGTTGGCTAAATTAATGGATTTTTTACTAGAAACGTTCTCGGAAAAAATTAAATTTGATAAAATTCTTGCTTTTACTGATAGCACAGTGACCTTATCTTGGATTCAGGGATCTCCTCACAAATTTAAAACATTTGTTTCGAATAGAACTGCCTATATACAAGGAAGAATTAGCCCTGAGTTTTGGCATTATGTTCCTACTGAACAAAATCCTGCTGACTGCGGTACTAGGGAAATGTATCCCTCTGATTTACAAAGATTTTATTTTTGGTTAGAAGGGCCTTCTTTTCTAAACCAACCTACAAATACTTGGGATTTTATGACAGTTACTTACGATGGGAATGCAGTTTTGGAAGAACAGCGAAAAAATATTTTTAACGTTTTTACTTGCGAACAAACAGTTGAATATTATGTAAACAACTTGTTTGAAAAATACAGTTCTCTTTTTAAAATTAAGAGAATAGTTGCTTACTTTTTGCGAGGGTTACAAAAGTTTGAAAATCCCTCATACAATTTTGCTACTGATTACCTTACAAATCAGGATTACTACAAAAGCTTACTTTTTATTTCGAAATGCGTACAATCTTTTTCTTTCCAAAAAGAAATTGAATTACTAAAAGATAAGAAACAGCTTCCAAAAGCTTTTCAAAAATTATGTCCATTTTTGCATAATGAAAGCTACGATTTGCTTCGTGTTGGAGGCCGTTTATGCCATTCAAATTTATCATACGATAAAAAATTTCCAATTCTTTTGCCTTCTAGTGCAAAATTCACTGAATTACTGATTTTAGATTTGCATCGCAGCAATCTTCATTGTGGTATACAGACCACAACTTTTTTACTAATGCAAAACTTCTGGGTATTGTCTGCTAAAAAGGTAGTGAGAAAAGTTTTGGGTTCTTGCCATACTTGCTGGAAAACTAAACCTAACTCCCTTCAACCCCCTATGGGTAACCTACCGAAATTTAGAGTTTCCGAAGCAAAGGTGTTCGAAAATGTAGGTATAGATTTTTGTGGTCCGTTCACGATTACTCTTGGTCGGACCAGAGGTGCAAAAACCATGAAAGCATATGTCTGTTTGTTTATCTGTTGCGCTGTTAAAGCCGTGCATTTGGAGTTAGTCTCTGATATGACATCAGAAGCCTTTCTGGCTGCTCTGCGCCGCTTCATAGCTAGAAGAGGACTATGCTCAAAGATCTCTTCAGACTGCGGGACCAACTTCGTGGCCTCTGAAAAATACTTGCGACAAATTTTTTCTGATTGCGTGAAGGGGGAGGGTATAGTTTGGTCTTTTAACCCACCTGCTGCTCCCCACATGGGAGGCATTTGGGAATCAAACATTAAATCTTTAAAGACTCATCTTCACAGGGTAGTTGGAAATCAAATACTCACCTATGAGGAATTAAATACGGTTTTAACCCAAGTTGAAGCCATAATGAACTCACGTCCTTTATGTGCCTTAAGCACCGATCCTACTGATCTGGCGGTCTTGACTCCTAATAATTTTTTAAATTTGAGGCCTCCAGGTACAATACCCGATCCAAACTACTGCGATATTGCGTTAAACAGGCTGTCCAGGTGGCAGCTGTTGCAAGGAATGCACCGCGATTTTTGGATTCGCTGGCATCGCGAATATTTGCACACTTTGCAACAGCGAGCCAAATGGCACCAACCTCTTGCTTCCATTGATATTGGTACTATGGTACTGATCAAAGATGAGAATTCCACTCCATTGGATTGGCCCCTAGGCCGCATTGAAGACCTTATTAAAGGTTCTGATAATGTTCCACGGGTTGCTGTTGTAAAGACTACTAAAGGTACCTACAAACGGCCTTTGGTAAAACTATGCGCCCTGCCTACAAATTAAACTCTCTGAAATGCCCCTGGGCATTCTCAGGGGGGTGGGAAATGGTTCGTCCCGCCTTCCTTTTTGTAAATATGTTCTTTTTACTATAATTTACCAAATTGGTTCGAATTAGGCTATTTGGTGATTCACTAGAGCATTTTCTATTTTTTGTTTATTTAGTATTAATTAACTAATTAAGTACTTAAAATTACTGGGTTATTTGCATTTGAAACTCCCGCGGTTTTAAAGGCAAATATTACAATTTGCTATAATTAATTTACTTTACATAAAATGCATTTTGAATTACTAAGGTTCCTAGTTCCTTTAATATGGACCTTCGTAATCTCATTCCCTCCTACTTATTCCCTTTTCTCCTACGCCTATGGATTAACGACGCCACTGGGCGCCATGTGGGAGAATGAACGCAGCAGCGAATACCTGCTGCAGCATCACAGAGAACCGTTTCGCCTTCGAACGATAATACACGCGTGTTAGCGACTCTCCTACCACATGAATGTGGGTGCAAAAAGCACGGTTTAACAGCGTGTCCTCCCATGAGTTCCGCTTCCTGTATAAAAATGGTAAGTGAAAATGCATTATTTTTACCTTACATACATTTGTTTATTGCTACACTAACCTAGAAGGTAAACTAGACCATTTCAGAATCCCTTGTACCAGCTTAGCCTATGACCTTATTCCCTTAAAATTACAGTCCACATCTGACACCGTTAAATTCCAGACAACTCTCCTTTCTGGACCACCAGGGAGCCCCACGTCGATTTTGTTTGCAAGGTATGATCCCCCCGGGAGTAACACCTACTAGGCAAATACGTCAAACAGACGGTAACCATCAATTTACTGTCAAAATAGAGGCACCAAGAACCTCATTATATCAGAATTCATATTTCTGAAGTACAGCATCGCTGTGGAATAAACTCCCTGCGACAGTTTTCCCTGCAGGTTACAACCTGAACCGTTTCAAAACCAACATTTCCGCGCACTTGCCGCTTCTCGAGCGTGATAGGCATAGCCTTGCGAGTGCGCATAACCGTAAAAAAATATTTTGGCAATCTTGTAATTTTTGTAGCAGGCACCCCTTTCGAGGGATGAACTTTAACATCTTTAAGCGGGTCTAGTGATACCTTGTTTTAAAGTTATGTGGAATATCTTTACAACATGTGCTGTCAAATTTTCAAATTTAACATGGTCTGATAAAATTAAATTTGAAATCGGAATTTTGTATTTTATAAAAACTTGGCGCTGGTTACGACTGACGCCTCTTTTTTCTAAGTTAAAAAAAAACAAAGAATCGAGCAAAGATTTTTGTGGGAGCATAAAACAATGGCGGCGTCATTTTAACAATGTTTTTAAAGGGAAGACGGTAAATGCTTTTACTATGTTTATTGGGTTGCGCCTAGAGTCAATGTATGTTGACATATTTGAATATATTATATATTAATATATCTAAATGTGTCAACATACAGGGACTCTGATGCGCCCAGTGTTGGTTTTGTCTTTAAAAAATCTATTTTTTTTTAAATTCTAATCTGCTATCGGCCGCGATCTTGTATGTTGTATATGTCAAAATTATAACGGTGCCATAGTGGCTTCAACCGGATCCTTAAAGCAGAACCCTAGGGCTACCAGGATCAGCAATAATTTTTTTTATAAACCTCGAAACCAACCTATTTATAGTTCTAAAATCAATCAATCGTTTGTAGGCCTTATTTTTACACAAGCTGCGTTCGGTATTTACGTCGGATTTATCTTTTTGATCGAAATCGTTCGTTAATTCCATCTAGATCTAGGGGAGGTAGATCTGAATCGTTCAGTAATTCTGCTCAGACTAGTCGGACGTAAATCTGATTGCTCCGTACATTTTGATCGACGAAACAGATTAATCCGAGATTGTGACGTCATATTGGGTATTTGTTTTGTTTACAAAAATATTTTTTATGTAAAAAGATTGAAATTGAATTATTTGATGTTAAAGACAACAAATTATATAAAATTCCGACATCACAGGAAAATTTTTTCAAAATTATAGCTGGGCGTAAGTTGCAATATGTACATAATATTTTTGGTTTTTTTAGGGTTATAACCATTTATAAAACTTTGATCGATTTGATCCGAATCGTTTGGTAATTCCAATTTGCTCAAACTAATCTGTAATCACGTGACCAAAAATCTGTCGCGTCTGAGATGCAAATACCGAACGCAACTACAAGTAGTGGACTGATTAACAGTTGTCACAATAGGATGAATAGTTTTTGGAATGGTTTAAATGTTATAATTTACTTTTCAAGCAATTTAATAGGGACTGTCAGGTAGTAATTTGATAGATGTACATTGCAGGCTGACATTTGATTTTTCAAAAAGTCGTTTATTTATTAGGGTCTAATAGGAATAAAGCCATGCAATGACACCATTATTGCAGTATTTTGACAGATTTGCATTGCAGGCGGACAGTTGATCTACAGTCGTTCATTTATACAGAATTAAAGTGGACAGTATTTATTTCGGTTCTTATAGTAAACAAGATCCTTATGTTGAAAGATTAGTTGTCATATTCCAATGCAAAACTGTCAAAATACGGCCTGATCGTAATATTGCATGACATGACCAATAAGTCCCTATTTATATTTAAAGTCGACCCTATATATTTCGATTTGGTTGCGCTAAAATGGATAATAAATTTAAAAAAATAAATTCGTATGGAAGAGTTAGTGATGTTGCAAAGAAATTAAGAGTGGCAAGTCGCACAGTGGAAGATAATTGCAGATGTAAAGGCTATAAATGCTTTTAAGCATTTCGTTACCAGGAAGTCGTGTTCTACTGCAAAAGTGTCAAAATACGGCCTGACACTATTATTGCATGGCTTAATTCCAATAAGTCCCGAATGACATTCACACATGTCGCCGTGAGTTGTTTTGTTTTAAATAAAATTAGAATTATGCGTATGCCGTGTTTGAATTCTGCATTGCAACTTTATACATGTTATATTAAAAATATGCGTAGGCGTATTTACTTAATGCGTAGTTTCTAGAATAAGTTAAGACGTCGTACCATAATTGCACAATATTGCTATTGTTTTCAAGATCATATAAAAGTCATTTAATAAACATGTTTACTTCCATATTCTTCGGGAGCCCACGCGAAGCTGTGTCAGCACTCTTGTAACTATAAGTAGGCTAGCAGGTAAACAACGTCTTTTAGGGTTGACTTAGCATCTAAACGGTTCACATCTAACTTTAAAGTTGTCTTATTTGTAAAAGTGACTAAATAAAATAGTTATTTTTTAAAAAAGAGTTTTATTAAGCTCGCATCTAAAATTGACGCAGTCGTGCGGATTTTTTGAACACGTCGTACTCTAAAGTCGCGTGGTGAAGTTCTAACTTCTTTACGAAAAATAAAGGACATGCTAAAAAAAAAGTGCTAAAAATCAAGAACATTGTATAAAAAACTGGTCTCCAGTCTCCATTCTTGGATATACATCGTTCCTGAACAGAAGTGACTCGAAGAAAATAAAAGATGAAAAATATCAGTATAAACTGAACAAAGTAAACGAAACATTCAACACTGAAGACTTAAATTGTTGTGTGTGAGCAAGGAGTTGAACCCAGCCTTTGGAAGTGGCTACGAATTTTCTATTGGAACTTCGTGAGACGCCGGGAATTGAACCCAGCTTCTGAGGGTTGCTGCGCAACAAAGTCCTTCAGCAGATTGAATCAAACAAGAAAAAAGAAGAAAGAAGAAAGAAGAAAGAAACAAATGAAGACAACACTTTCTATGTAAGCAACTTTATTATTATTTCCTTTAATTATTTTTATTTTTTTTGAACTTGCTGTCAACCTCCGTGTGTGTACACGTAAAACTATTATTTAATTTTATAAATAATTACGTTTCAATTTAAAACATCTTATTTTATACTTATTAAGTTTTAAAAATACTTTAAAAATGTCAAATCCAGATAATACTAATCAAAATCAAGCTCCAACAACAACAACAACAATTGAACCTTATAAACTTTCCGAAATATTTTCGTTACTACCAGAATATGATGGTAACCCTATTAATCTTAATACTTTTATAAATGCGTGCGATCTGGCGTATCAAATGTGTCTTCCAACACAAAGATCATTTTTAATTGTCAGAATTAAAAATCAATTACAAAAAGAAGCCTCTAGATTAATTAACTCGCAAGATTTAAGATTTATGGGTACAAATTAAACGAATGCTTCTAGCCCATTACGCGGATCAAAGAGATTTGTCAGCTTTGACTCAAGATCTCCAAAAATTATTTCAATTACCAAACGAAAGTCCTTTAATTTTTATTTCAAGACTTCAAGTCCATATAGCTAAAATAAATGCTGCAATTAATAAACAAGACTTAACAAATATTGAGAAACAAGCTCAAGGTACACTAATCGAAACAATGATTTTAAATACTTTATTAACAGGCTTAGATAAAGACTTGAGTCTGGTCGTAAGAGCAAGTAAACCTGCAACATTTTTAGAAGCAGTTTCTTGTGTTATATCTGAACTTCAATTTGAATATTTTCAAAAACAAAGACTTCATAAATTGCAATTTTCTCAAAAATTAAAACCTAGTCAACAAAAAATTTGTTCTTTTTGCAAAAGATCGGGTAATTTAATACATGAGTGTAGAACAAAACAAAATAGTAGAACTATTCAAAATTACATACCAAACTTTAATCCGACTTTACCTTCCACGTCAAATTATAGACAAATTCAAACTTTCACCCCAAATTATAGACAAAATCAACCTTCCACGTCAAATTTTAAACAAAACCAACCTTCCACGTCAAACTGTCGACCAAATCAATCACCAACATCTAACAATTATAGACCAAATAATCAAGGAAATTATTTTAGGTCTCAATCAAATAATAATCCTCAATCAAACAATAATCAAAGATCAAATTTTCAAAATAAGCTTATGCATTTTATGGAAAATGTAGAAAATGAAACTCAAGATTTTGAAGATACTTATTATCAAAATCAAACTAATGATTTTTCTAATGATCAAAACCTTTATGATAATAATTTTGAACAATATAAAGATGTTTCTTTAAACAAGAATATGACTCTAATGATGAACAAAATTTTCGAATACAAGCCTCGGAAATCGATCAAACGTTAATAAATTTTCAAACTATGTCAATACAGAACGAACACGATCAAGCAAACCAAACTCAAAACAAATTCATGTAAAACATCAAATTTTATCTTTTTCAAGTAATCTTTATTATTTTACAGACATTACACAAAAATTTAAAACTTTAGTTGATACAGGTGCTAGTTGTTCTGTTTTTAAACTAAAAACATGTGAGCAATATTTACAAAGATTTCCTGAAAATGTAACTGTCAAAGGCATTTCAAATGAACCAATTTCAATTAACGAATCAGTTTTAATTCGTTTTACTTTGAAAGATCCTTTTAAAGTACTAGTTTATGATCTTGACATAGGATTTGATGGACTAGTGGGATCAGATTTTTTAAAACATTATAATTGCATTATTGATTATCAAAATAATAAATTGATTACCAATTTTAAAACAGAATTCTAGCTTTTTCCAACCTTTATATAGAACTAACCCAGAACAAAAAGACTTTACTGTAAATAATGAACCAATAAAAAATATAATACAAATAGAAGGAAGAACAGAAAGAGCTTTTAAATTAAAAACAGATAAATTAAAAAATACAGAAGTTATTTTACTAGCTCAACAAAAAGACAAATGTTGCATTCCTAATTGCATTGTTAAAATAAATGAAAAAGGAGAATTTTGTACAACAATTATTAATGCCTATGCAACTAATAAAATGATAAATTTTGATAATTTTAAATTTGAAAATTTACCTAACAACTCAAAAACAACTGAAGTATGTTTTAATCTAAAAGAAAATAAACCAATAATAAGAGAACATGAAATACCAAAACAATTGAGACTAGATCACTTAAATGATGAAGAAAAAGAAATCATAACATCACTTTGTCTAGATTTTTCGGATATATTTTACTTAGAGGGAGATAATTTAATTTTACAAGCGAAATTAAACACTCCATTCACACCAAAGAAACCAAACCAATTTTTACAAAGTCCTATCGATATCCTCAAGTACATAAACAGGAAGTAAAAAGTCAAGTTTCAAAAATGTTAGAACAGGGAATAATTCAACATTCTGTTTCTCCATGGTCTTCTCCAGTATGGGTAGTACCAAAGAAATTAGATGCTCCAGGGAAACAAAAGTGGAGAGTTGTAATTGATTACAGAAAGTTAAATGAAGTTACAATTGATGATAAATATCCTTTGCCAATGATATCAGATTTACTTGATCAATTAGGACATTGTGAATACTTTTCAACTTTAGATCTTGCATCAGGATTCCATCAAATTGAGGTAGATCCTAAAGATACTCAAAAAACAGCTTTTTCAGTTGAAAACGGTCATTATGAATACATACGAACGCCGTTTGGACTTAAAAATGCTCCATCAACATTTCAAAGAGTTATGGACAATATTTTACTTGGTATCCAAAACGAAAGATGTTTGGTATACATGGACGATATTATTATTTATTCAGATACAATTAATGAACATGTCAAAAGACTAAAAGAAGTTTTTACTAGATTAAGAAAAGCAAATTTAAAGATTCAACCAGATAAGTGCGAATTCCTACGAAAAGAGGTTGCATATCTAGGTCACATAATAACAGATAAAGGTGTAAAACCTAATCCAAATAAAATTTCAGGTTTGAAAAATTTTTCAGAACCCAAAAATCAAAGAGAAATTAAAGGTTTCCTAGGATTAGCAGGATATTACCGACGATTTATCCAAGATTTTGCCAAAATTTCTAAACCATTAACTAAATTATTACAAAAAGATCAACCATTTGTTTTTGACGCAACTTGTAAAGAATCTTTTGAAAAATTAAAAAATATTTTGACAACCAGTCCAATTTTGATTTATCCTAATTTTAATGAACCTTTTCTTTTAACAACTGATGCCGGTTATTCAATAGGATCTGTGTTATCTCAAGAACCAATTGGAAAAGATTTGCCTATTGCATATGCCTCAAGAACTTTAAATAATACGGAACAAAAATATTCTCTCATTGAAAGAGAACTTTTAGCCATTGTATGGTCAGTCAAACATTTCAGACCATATTTATACGGAAGAAAATTTAAATTAATCACAGACCATCGTCCTTTAACTTGGTTATTCTCCATTAAAGATCCTGGAAGTCGTTTAGCCAGATGGAGATTAAAACTGGAAGAATATGATTATGAAATAATCTATAAACCAGGAAAAATTAAAAAAAATGCAGATGCCCTTTCTAGAATAAGAATTGAAGAAAACATAAACAAAATATATCACTCAGTAATGTTTCAAAAGCAAATAATAAATCAGCTTTAAGTTTTTAATTTAGGCGGGCAGAATAACAAAACATTAGTTGCCATAGTAACTAAATAATTAAGTCAATCAAAACTGTCTATGTTTTACTGGTGTCATTGTGAGTCAAAAACTAAATTTTAAATTTATTCAATTTGGTGTGGAATTTTCTCACCGAATACCACGTGAGGTTAATTAAATCCGTAATTTTTTTCTCGCTAATGAATATTTTCAGAAAATTATCCTTCGTCTTCGAGTCGGGATAATTTTCAAAATATTCATTAGCTCGAAAAAATTTCCGGAAATAATTTAACCTATAGTGGTATTACTAGTGAAAACTGAAAAAGATCAAATTAAAAAAAATCAATACTAGTTGGGTATTGCATGTCAGTAAGTAGGAGTTTGGTTCATTAAAGAAAAGTTTATGCTTACTTCCGTATAGGTATGAGGTAACCAGTAAAGATATATAACACGCGATATATGAAGAATTCAACATTTAATTTACTGTTTGAGACATTTAAAATTACATTTCTTGCAATTATAATACAAAAATGTAATATAATTTAACATAATAAAAATACACCCGAAATGTCTAGGGAGTACCCTGACAGGGCCAGGGCGAGAGTGTAAACGAAAGCTCTTGCCTCGTCACCCATATTTTGTTGTAGGAAATTATGAATGCCTAAAATTTAACACCATTATTTACTAAGACCTTAAAACTTAGCCTTTTAGTTTAGTTAGTTTAAGTGTATTTTTTTAATATTCAAATAACTGCAGAAATTCGGTTCATCCTAATATGCAACATGATAGTAAGCATTTCTCAGTTAGTCGCATCTCATATAAATTCAAATTAACTTTAGAAATGAAAAAAAACACATAATTTGTAACGAAATGCCATTTTTTGGAAATTATGTCCGTGCAGTCGTAGGTAAAAATGATCCCAAATTTTAGTTTAAAGTTTCAAAACACTAGAAATAATCCATGGTTAATAAAACAACTTATATACAAAAATTTTCAAAGCTAAATAATACATAAATAACTTAAAACTATGTCTGTGGATGCATTAACGTATTAAACACCAATTAATATTTAAATGTGGTAAAAAGCACAATATATATTAGAATCCGTTTCCAATTACACATCCACCAAAACAATTGAACATTGGTTTAATCATCGTTAACTTGTCTAAAAAATTAACATGTAAAGTATAGCAGCCAGCTGACACTGACTTAAACCGTTTTTATTGGACTCCTAGTGACGTTTGGAGGTTTAAATATGGCTACCATTTTTAAACCAAAATATTATATTCTTTTTATTTATTTCTAAGCTTTGTGTTAAAAAAATGTATTTGTTACAACGAAAAAAGATGACCCATATCGCAAGGTATTTATGAACTATTTATATAAATAATAAAAGATAAGTTAAACCTAAAACCAAAATTAGACTTGTAGACATATGATTGTAGCACTTAGTACTGTAGACCCTGTAGTAATTGCTGGTGTATGTGTTTTTTAGTTATTAGAGAATTATTGAAATAAAGTCAGGCTATCATAGTGCTTGGCACTATTTTGACACCTTCATATTGCAATATCAGCTGTGATCTTTCAACATACGGCCTTTGTTTACTATATGAACCGGAATAAATAGTGCCTTCCTTTATAATTGGAAAATAGACGACAATAGTTTTAAATTCGACTATGGTATGTCAATTTTGAAGGCTTAACTGTCATTTTTCAATGTGAAAGTGTTAAAATAGTGCCTCGTACTATTATAGCCTGGCTTTATTTTATTAATTCTCTATTGAAGTTACAAATTTACATTAAAGTATACGGAACGGTGGACCAAGTGGATTATCATTAATGCAAAATAACAGTAATTTAGAACTAATATAACTCAAAAATGTAATATAATATAATATAATAAAAATATACCCGAAATGTTCAGGGAGTACCATGACGGGGTCAGGGCGAGAATGTAACTGAAAGCCTTTGCCTCGCCTCGCCTCGTCACGCATATTTTGTTAAGGTAAATTATGAAAGCCTAAAATTTAAGTATCTGGTCTAATAATCTTGCTGTTATTTAATAAAAAACTAAATTAAAACCAAAAATTAAAACCAAAGACGTTAATTCCTAGGTTCAGGAATTGTTGAAAAAACAATTGCTATATTTTTCGTGTTATTTTTCTGATTTTTCAATGCGACCTTTTTAATTTGAACCCACGTTATTCTTAATATAGGCAAAGTGACAATTCGAACAGTTAAATTAAAAAGCAATGGTTCGAAAATGTATTTGTAACAATGTTAATTAATATATGACGGATCTGATACCTTCCTAGATAGTCTATTAGCACACTTCAAGTGAAGCTAATCAGCCTAAAACAGTTGTTTGTAAATATCTTGGAAACTGAAGCTCCTACGAAGCTTCTGGTTATAACAAAAATTATTGAATGAAATGTGCTTTACTATACTTCGAAAACCGCATATTGCTACGATGCTCCGTTAAAAAGTTAGGATTTTAAAAAAAAATTATTTGTCAGAAAACTGTCATTAGCATTAATGGATTTTGACCAAAATCTAATCAGCTCGTTAGAGGGTCGAACCTTATTTTACCCTGAAAATTTATTGAAAATCGATTCAGCGATTTAGGAGCTATCGTATTACAGACAGAAAAAAAGTATACACACACATACGCACACACAGACAGACATCATGACGATATTGCTAGAATAGGTCAAAATACACCCAAATAACAAATTTCCAACGGTATCTGAAAAAAGAATTTTTAGTCGAAAACGGTAGATATAGTTTTTGCAAAGTCAGTTGAACATAGATAAAAGCCGACAATCGGCATATCCTTTATAGGAAGTGACATCGCGGCGGTAAATATACCCATGAAAATTATTTCATTTAATTATGGCGTAAACTAAAGAAATAAAAACAAATAATAAAACTTTCTATTCCTACACCTACAGGAACGACACTGATTTATTTTCTAACTCTGCAGACTGCCGACTAGAGGGGTCCCGAAAAGCACACCCGAAAGCAATTAAAAGCACATCTCAAAAAAATCTGCCATTCAGGTGCCGTCCATCCACCTGGGCTGGGTCGGTCGGAAAACAAAGACTTTGTGGTCGGACCGCAAAGAGCCGCGCCTCTTTTGTGTCGGTAGGGTTGAAATTATACCAGGAAGATTTTATATATATTTGGATAACTTTTAAAGGGCAGAATAAAGCAAAATTTCATTAATCGATAGAACCCCGTATTAGGAGTTATTCAAGTGACTTTGCAAAAACTATAGCTTCTCTAGCCATTACTGCGCGGGCAGGACGGTAAACATATTAACAATAAAAACATTAAAACAAATGTAGATAACTTCAGTTCTTGTTTATTCAATAAATTTTACGTTTGACGTATCATGCAGATTTTTCCTGCACCAAAATCAAAAGCGAATCTTCTTAGGTATTACGTAACTTTATTTTAAATGAATCTTTTCTAAATTTAACCGATTCGTTTTGGATAGTTGATTTAAAATCATTATTTAATATTTTTTAATACTAAGTTTAGTAAGGCTAATGGATTTTGACTAAAATTTAGTCAAACACTATTTTACCTAAAAATTTTATAAAAATTGGTGAAGCGGCTAATCTATTGTCTTTCGGACAGAAATACACAACATATATACACACACAAACACAGACAGACACCACGACCATACTGCTAATATAGGTCAAGTTAAACTCAAATCACATATTTTCGGATTTATCTTAAAAATTCCTTGAAAATAATACCTTCTCTAGCCATTGCTGCGCGGACTAGGAAGGTAAAAAAATCTACGTCGTTGAACTTTAATGTGTCATACTTCCCCATCCTCTTTAACTGTCTCTTAATAACATCTCAAAATATTCTAAACACATATCTATGAACTCGCATTTCATATTTCGATCCATAACCCTTTCGCGTACTGTAAAGGTATACACGTATGGTGTATTAAATTAATGTGCATACAAGGGCAGGTGTTTCACAATTTTTCCGCCTTACATCGATCGCAGCACTGTCGCGGCAAAACACCATCACCATGCCGATTCCAGACTGGAAGTCCTAGCTTCCATAGATATCGAGAAAAGTGGATAAACGATCGAATATTATTTTTCCTACGAGCACATAGGAAAATAGCAAAATCTGCATGATTTTCCGTTTTAGAAAGTTCATATTTTATACGTTTATTTATTTTTATTTAACAAATATTTTTATTTCTGGAGAGGAAATTAATTTCTTGTCAATGCCAATGTCAATGTCAGAAAGCCAATATTTTTACAAACATATTTCCTCTTTAGAAAAGAATATAAAGGCAGTTTTTCAAGCAGCCGCCTACAGCAGCAAACACATACACACACACATCTTAACAGATGGTTTAAAAGCCGAGAAAGGCATAGGATCCTTACAAGCTCCCTGAATGCTGCACCATCTTCCAGGCTAGAATATTTGCCGTTACCACCGATAGACTACCTCTAGCAAGTGTAGTCAAAATTGGTAGTCAAGCTGACAATACGGTGGTTTTGCCTCTTCGAGGCGCATGGCATTTGTTTAAACACCACGTTTTTTTTGGAATTACTTCCAAATTTGCAGGGACGAGAAGGAACCTGAGAGCATAAAACATATGCTGCATGAATATTCTGGTCCTATCAGGATAAATTGTAATGCTATAAGTCTTCCTAACTTCCAAGATACCAGTGCTTGCCTGATTTATCAACAGTTTTGGCAGGCTAAATGTCCCTCCAATCCACACAGAGAAGGATTAAGTAGTGAACTTATTTCCATGTACAGCTGATTAAAAAAAACTGATACGACTCTTTAAAGTACTTTTTCTAAAATATGAGCAGTGTATTCTAAGCAACCATCAGCTTTGTCAAAATGTCAGTATTTTAACAATATCAAAACTGTCAATGACAAGTAAAAAATAATAACATTGTCATCAGTTACAGCATAATAAATACATAAATATGAAATTTAATCCTAAAATGGCTCTAGATACGACATAGAGCTAAACGCCAAAATTGTTACTAAATTGAAAATGGTTGGTCTTTTCCAGCGGTAAGCCGAGTAACAGTTTGTTCTCTAAATAAATGATGGATAAAGGAACAATCACTTAAAAGGAAACAAGGATGATCTGACAGGCCACAAAGTAAGCCAAATTCGCGAAGATCAGGCGCTACTTCGAGTACTCTGAATTGACCCCAATTGACCCTTTCCAGAGAGCAAAAAATGCAAGAATTTTCCGAACTGCAGCAAAAAAGACTGAAAACTTACTTTTTAAATGTATTATTTAGCAAAGCTAATAAAGATATTCAAATCAAGATTAAATTTAGTTTAACAGAAACAACCACGTTATTTCTAAAAACGACCAAAATATATTGCGAGCTTGTTTTTGTCAAGTTTTATTTTAATTATTTTATAAACATGGAAAAAGAAAAACGGTTCTCTTATTGGACGTTACAACACTACTGTAAAATATACATTTGAAGCTGATATAATATATATGTATACTGCTTAAAATAAAATAAAACGAGTTTTTCCAGTCTTATCAGATTTTTTTGAAATCTGCTAAGGCTCTGTACATATAATATTACAATAGACCGAAAACTCTGTATGAGATCAGCTAACGTTATCAATTAATTTTTATTACCTTACTTTACCTAAACTAAAATTTACTTGACAAGTTTATAAAATGTCTAGAAAGCTCCATTTTTATTATCTACAACCCTTGCTGAAACGGGAAATCGAGAAAATTCAACTGTTATACGTTACCCTCAGTGTCTGTGTGTTCGCTACCCCGGCTGTATTCGTTATTCGCGCCAGCCCCGCGTCCCCGAGTGTTACTCAAAACAAGTTCGGAAAATTATTGACAAAACAATTTTCGCGCCTATGAATTTTTTTTGCAAAACTTGCTTCAGCTTTTCATAATTTATTTTGCAAACGGTTTGGTGTTTAAAAACCCTTTGTGTAACGTTAAATATACGAATATTTAACAACTTTTAGACTTTTGTTGTAAAAAAAAATACCATCCCTCTGTGATAATTTGAACAACGGTTACATTGTTACTTACATAAGGAATATTACTGAACAAAAACGAATCTAAATATGAACGCGTATAAATTGTTCTCTGTTATATTTACTTTTGAATTTTTATGCCGTTTTGGTGTAATAAGTATAAACTTTTCCAGCACCGAAAAAATTCGAGGAGACCCCGCACCGGGGAGGTCACCAGGACCTCCACAATTTACCCAATCAAAACTTTCAACGGTTCCTCCTCTGACTGGACCAAACAACGCGATTGACAATCCTAGTATTAAGAAAAACTTAAGTAATATTAATAACAGTTGTGAATTTTTTGATGTAGAAACTATTCAAAGTAACTTATTTAACCTAACTTTATCTCACACACTTTTTGAAACTGATTCGTTGGTGTTTGGAGTCAACTACCATGGTAAGTTTTTTTTTTAATTCAATGTTTTTTTAATGGTTAAGTTTCAACTGAGGCACTTCCCAGTTTTGTTCAAGGTTGGTGCTTTTATAGCATTTTTTGAAAAGAAATATTTTATGATTTACTTTTTTAAAAAAATTACAGTACTTTGAAAAAGAGAGTTAAAAACTTAGGCAATCTTATAAACTGCGGTTATTTCTATATTTCGGGAAGCTAACTGAATAACAACAAAAATTGTACGGATTTAAAATGTTTTTAGAAATTATTTTTTTTCTTGTTACTTTTAAATAAATATATGGGTTTGGTTCTCCAACCCTTTTATCCCTAAAGATACAAATATGTGCCAGCAATGTTTTTTAAAGTAGTAGAAGCTTAATTTATTATTCTAAGTAGTACTTATACCAATACGAATGTTTGGCTTACAATATCTTATTGAAAAGAGTAGAAGTTGGCGGCAAGCATGTGTACCAGCAGGTTTCAGTGTAATAATATTATATTGCTGATTTTTCTTACTTTTTTATTTAAGTTATTCAAAAGTTTTAACCATTTCCGATACTATATCAGTTAACGTGGCTGAAAATCCTTAAGAAGGAGTATAAAAATAAATTTAGAAAAAAAACTTTTTGAAAATAAGCTTTTATAAAATGGACTAAAAAGATTAAAATAATTTTTTAAGTGTTCTGATATCATAATAATAAAAGCGATGGGCGTATTAAAGGAAATTTACCTGTTTTTGTTTTAGCCTTGTTAACGCGAAGTTCAGTGAAAATCCAAATTCATTATATTATAGCAGAGAAATGTTAGGGTGGACAATTTCACCCAACCCAGCCCAACTCTACTTAAGCTACGCTTACATTTTTCTGATATGGATGAACATTATTACGCCTGCTTTATATTAGGCAGATCATCCGCGACCGGCGGTGGGATTTATTTTGTCACATTGAAACAGAAGAGTCGGCCCATCATCGGTTGTGGACGATCCACCAAATGCGCATGGGAAGGCATTTACCTAATATTAAATACGCCCATCGCTTTTATTATTATGAAATCAGAACACTCAAAACATTATTTTATTCTTTTTAGTCCATTTTATAAAAACTTATTTTCAAAAAAAAAAAAATTTCAAAATTTATTTTTAATTTTTAGATTTGTCTAAGTCTATGCATTTTAGCTAGCGCATCGATATTGCAGGGAGTCTTTCCTGTCAATTTTGAAATATCTAAGTCTTCGATGAGAAGGCCCTCCAACGATTTGATACAGCTCAAGGCGACATAAGCTTGACCTACGTGGACGTCAGTTGAAAATAATCAGAAAAACTCGTCATTAAATCGTCCATTTTGAATCCGCCATATTGAATTTTTGTAATCTGATCAAAAATTCATAATCCTCATCCTCAAAAACCTCCAGATACCAATTTTGGTGGAAATCCGACAAACTCAAATTTTACCCCCCCTCCGCCCTCCACGTTAGGGGTTAGGTAGGCAGTCAGTGATACCACATTATTGGATTATCATCGGAACTATAACGGTATGCGAAATTTGAAGTCAATCGGATTCGTGGAAGTTAGTTGAAAGTAATCAGAAAAACTTGACATTAAATCGTCCATTTTGAATCCGCCATATTGAATTTTTATAATCTGATAAAAAATTCGTGATTCTCATCCTCAAAAACCCCCCAGTACCAATTTTGGTTAAAATCGGACAAACTAAAGTTTTACCCCCTCTCCACCCCCCACGTTAGGGGTGAGGTAGGTACCCGATGAGACCATATTATTGTATTGTCATCGGAACTAAGACGCTATGCGAAATTTGAAGTCAATCGTATGTTTGGAAGTTCTTCAAAAATGAGTTGCAAGATTTGATTACATACATACCCACATACATACATACATACAGGTGAAGTTAAATAAAAGCTTGTAAATTTAATATAAATAATAATAACTTTATTATTTTGAGAATGGTTTGGTGTTAAAATTTTAACCCTTTCGGGACTGGGAACGCACATTTGCGTTACAGCAAAACTTGCCGCACGGCCGGCTGACGCACATCTGTTACGGGCTTATATCCCCTGACACATCAGTGCGTGAATGTTTTTTGAGCGGACACGACGTATCGACGCATATTTGCGTTAGCCGGCCGTACAGACTGCTTTTCTCGGAAACACGAGGTGAAACATTATTTTTCGTTTTTTATTCTTTCTTTCAGATCTTAAAAAAAATGCAGTAAAGCCATGAGTAGAAATGAGGATCAGCCTTCTTGCTCAAAAAAAGCCAAAATATGTTAGAAATATTTATTTTTAATTAATAATTGCATATAAAAATAGCGACGCATATATGCGTCATCCGGTCATGCGGCAACGCATATTGTCCCCGGCCACGGGGCACGACATGTTCTGCAGTTAGCCGTCCTGAAAGGGTTAACCTATAACTTATAGTTCGAGGCCTAAGACGGAAATTTAGAGGCTTGTCTGCATTTTCGCGTACCGTGACAAAATTTGGCACAGAATTAGCAGACACATAGAGATACCATTTTAGAAGTGGTGCTCCGAAGGAACCCAGTGCAGGGCCAAGATACAGGGACGTACTTGAGGTGGGAGAGGAAAAATTGATAAATTAAATATAAATCTATTTGACGTACAATTTTTGTTTCTCTATAACTTTATAGCTATGTAGCTTATAAATTCAAAACATCTAAAGAAATTAAAGGTTGGAAATAAGATTTGTTTTGATGGAGAGGGAGCAAAAGGTAGAGGGATAAATTGTTAAAATTTTATTTCCTCTAAAGTGGTCGTGTGAGGTATCGATTTTTAGGTAATTTAGTATTCTAAACGAAAATAAGTATGAATAAAGTCAATAAGTCAAACTGTTCACATGATATGTGAAAAACTGAACCTTAATCTCATCAGGGATTATTAAAAATTTCCGACCACGCCTATCTTAATAAAATTCGATAACTTAGTGTAGTGTAGTAAAAGTAAAAGTGAAACCAAATTTCTAGAATTTTTAATTTTTATCAAAATCTGCCAATTTTTGGGTACCAAAACATACACCTTTAATAAAATTACATAATCGCATCCTGTTTGAGATTAGTTGTCAGAAGTGATAACTAAATAGATATTTGAGAAATATTGATAATGTACATTATGTAAAAATAATTTTTCTTTCTGATATTACCAAAACTGACTTTACTGTTACCGAAATATGTCCCTCCTGCTTCTCCGAGTCCTGTTCCTGTCTTGTTTGCGCCTTCCCCAGCTCCCGCTCAGCACATCATCATGTTGTCAATTTACGGCTAGCTGAGTGTCCCGAGCGTAAAAGCCTGTGGGAAAAGAAACACTCAGTTTCTTAGGTTTTGTCTGCTTTACACAGGTTTCCTCTATATAGGGTGTTTCCTAATTGAATGTCAATATTTATGGGGGTGATTTTTGGGCCCATTTTGAGAAAAAGATTCCATATGAACATATGTCCTAAACGTCTTATCTTTTAAGATACGGAGTGGTAAAATTTTCAAAAATAAATTATTTATTATTAATATCTACAATATCATATATGTTAATGAAATTCGTCATACATATAGTATGAGTCAAGAGGCATTGTCTAATGTATCACTTTTTTTAATTTCCATCAGTGGCGTTCGTACTTAATTTGACCTGCCTATTTTGGCAGACATTGATGGCACGCCACTGATTTTTCCTGAAATAAAAATTATTTTTGAAATCCTCAATCATTTCTAACCAAAGTTGATCAATTGATTTTTTTCAATCCAAGGCACGGTTTTCGCTTAAAAAAATAAAAACCGTTTCTCTGCATGATCATAACGATAAAGGAGATTTTATTTTTTTAGATGAAACCCGTGCGTCGGACTAATAAAATTCAAGAGATAAAATTTGCTCATAACTGAATACAGATTTAAAAAGTATTCTTCACCTGGTATTGTAGATATTAATAATAAATGATTTATTTTTGAAAATTTTACCACCCTGTATCTCAAAAAGTAAGACGTTTAGGACATATGTTCATTTGAAGCTTTTTCTTCAAATGGGCCTAAAAATCTTCACCCTAAATACTGACATTCAATTAGGAGACACCCATACATCAGCTTTAATTGAAACTAGGAGGCTCCAAGACAAGTGAACTATATTTTATTAAAGTTATGGTAAAAAGTAAACTAAAAAAAAACATAATAAAAAAAGGATTAATGCACTGCAGCGTGCAAATGTCGACACTAAAAATACTCTGCCAATATATGGGCCCCTAAGCTCACACTAGGTACTATAGTTATAGTGTACGTGTGAGCTATTATAACTAAAAACTGAAATATATTTTATTCAACTCCACACTAAATTACCTTTTGTTTGATACCACACAAGCCATGTTTTGACTTAAACTCAAATTTTTGAAATCCACCCTTAAAAAAAATAAAAACTAAAATGTATTTTGTTAAACTCCCGACTCAATTACCTTTCGTTTGATATCACACACGCCATATTTTCACTTAAACTCTAATGTTTTAAATATACCCCCACCCTTTTTTTAAAATAAATTAAAATGTATTTTGTTTAACTCCATACTCAATTACCTTTCGTTTGATATCACACATGACATATTTTCACATAAACTCTAATTTTTGAAATCTATCCCCACCCTTTTATTTGGTTTGAGTTCGGTGGATTTTGTTCATTTTTAAATGGGACCATCTCGACCCAAGACCCAGCCTAGGTACCAAATTTCATTGAAATCGGCCAAGCGGTTTTTGAGTTATGCGCGTTGGTCGTTACAGACAGACATACAGACATACAGACAGACAGACAGACAGACAGACAGACAGACAGACAGACAGACAGACAGACAGACAGACAGACAGACAGACAGACAGATAGACAGACAAACAGACAGCCAGACAGACAGACATACAGATAGACAGACAGACAGACAGACAGACGGCGCAACAAAAAAGTTTCAAAATCATCTGAAACGCAAAGATATATAAAAAAATTTGAAATCGGAGCAACTTTTTTTTCTCGAAAAAATTAGGATCACCATAGCTCACACTACTATAGTATAGCATATGTTGTAACGTGTCATTTTTACGTTTAAGGCAACGTTACATATTTGTTTATTTAGGTAAATAATCAAGGCTCTTCGACTAGTCTTTCTGTACACAAATTAAGGGTATTTTATAGAGCTAGGTTTGGAGGTTATATAGTGTCCAGAAAGTTACCTGATACAGGAGGCATTCCATCGAATTACTGTGGACACTGCGCCCACATCGTATTATTTGGGCATCGTAATTGGAACTTGAGATCACAGGTTTCCGGAAAAATCACATAAAAACTTTCGATCGTTTTGTTTATCTGTGGAATTTCGTGGTTTTCTTTGACGTTCATGAAAATAAACAGCTGTTCTGCTGGGGAATGGCGGCGTTTCCGGATCACAAATGGTTTCAGTAACAGGAAGAAAACATTTAGATGAACATTTCATTCGCTTATGTTTATTTTCGAGGATATTGGCCCACTTTGATATCTTTATTAATTTGATAAGGAGAGGATAAAATAAATACGAGTTATGAACTTTTGTAAATGGGAGATGGACGAGGAATGTAAACCAGGACTGGAGGAATAAACAAAATCGTATTTTTGTATTATATGAATTTATATATAGTCATAGTTGGATAAAGTTAATAACTAACTCAGTCGGATTGAAGGGTTGTGTAGGGCTGGATAGTGATGAACAAACTTAACATCTGAGCACTCTTGCGCCGAGTTTAAGCAGTAGTTCAATGTGTATTTTTAGGTTCAAGTTCAGAAACAACTTTATTAATGTAGAAATGTTTTACAAAAATGGCGTCAAACCATATGAATCTTAGAGAAACATATATTAAGACCAAAGGAAACTTTTGACTAAGACTGTAACTAAAATACAACTAAATTCTACACTCAGTATAGCTTTACTCATATGGGAATTGGTTGAGTGTTCGAATATTCCTGGGTTTGATGCATGCTCGAATCGCCAGTAATTGATTTTACAGTTGATGGTTTTAATGCTGGGCTTCTTATAGTCTAGCGGGTTATTTTCCTCCTACTTGCGATGTTGGCAGGGGTCCGGTAGGCAAATGTTCGGTTTATGTATGGAGGGTGTCTCGATGTCCTTGTTATAAAAATTTCAACCGTGGAAATAGATCCAACAACACCTCAATGTGTGTTTTACTGTCCCCACCAAATCTACGAACGATTTCCGGCAACTTCATTTTTTTTGTGTTCTCGACAAAGTGCCTTGTCTCTTTCCTAAAGAATTTTGGCTGGGCTGGTGGCCGTCTATTGGTGTCGCCATTGTTTTTGTGGGTATTGGCACTTAATGGCACTGCAGTAGTTGCAAATTATACCAAAGACGGTATAACTGTGAGCCGTCGTGTTTAGGCGAATCTAAGTGATGCTCACACCCTCTGAGAGGGATTTAAGGCGGCCTACGCCATTTCTACGGGAAATAAAAGCGGTAAGTTCGATTTTTTTTATTATTTTTTTTGAATTCTTCAAGACAATATTTGCCTCCCAAATTGTAATTATTTTTCGTGTGAAATGTACTTTTTCGACAAAAGACGTGGGGAATTTTGAGAGTTTTTTTTTAAACCACGTTTTGGATAAAAACTATATATTGTTTTCTCCTTTGTCTACAGCCCTGTCCATTCCATCGACGGGACAGTTGTGCTGGACGCTGGTGTGAAGCCGGGTGTAGCCTTGTAACCCTGGGAAAGGTACGTTAGGATTATTTTAGTTCATCTGTTTAAATCTACTTTATTTATTGAGTCGACATGGGGTTCTCGATTTAAGTTACTCGGTGTAGGGGAACTTCGTGCAAAATAGACGAATTCCAGGAAACTGAAACATTTCATTTTCCACAGGGTTTTTATGCTCGGGCAAGAATCAGCAACATTTTCCACAACCATGTGCTGCCCTAGCGTGATGTGCTAAGCGGGCACTAGGGGAGGCGCGGACAGGACAGGACGGGACCCGAAGTAGCAGGAGGAGAACAACACCAGGTTTACAAATAAAACACACATAAAATAATCAAGGACCAAGGTAGGAGCAAGCAACATTTGATATAATCTTTTCATATAACTTTTTAAATATAATTTTAGCACTTCTTGTGAACGCAAGATAAGGTATGACGTCATAACCAAGATTTTGCGGCATATTTAATTATATTATTTTTCTGTGAAATTGAACGCCCTTGGCTCTAACTTGTTTCCTTGTTTCATTGATTTATATTTCATGTTTATTCAAGTATAATTTTCAAAATTCAATATTTTTTTTTGTATTTCGATCAATTTCATTTTCATCCTCCTGTGAAAATAAACAAGATGAACTAATTTTTTTTGTGTTAATTGTACAACCCAATGACCAACTTTGCGGAGACAAAAGAGAGATGAGATTATATTTTTTTTAGCGGTTTCCTTACATTGTTTTGCCTCATGGGGTAGATCTCGGACTGGGTTGCTGTCTGTCTCATTCTACCCAACGTAGAATGATGACAGCAGATATTTGGTTCGGATCTCCCCTATGACAGAATGATTTTGGAAGTGTTTTTTTCAAACATTTATATAATGGAGTCTCACACTACTGACTCAAATGTAGGTACACTGTGACCTGTTGGAAATGTGCATCTACCTATAAGGAACTTTCTATTTGTGTCATTTTGATTCATTTAGGAATCTTTTAGAATTTTATTTTGTTTATTAGTCAATTTTTTTGGTTATTCTTAATTACACAATTACTCTGGAAGCCTCGGAAGTAAGTAGAGTTTCACTGTTTGGCTACAACGTTTGGGTTGAACTGTATTTTAATTAAGATCTTCTTTGTAAAACATTGATATTAAAACACTGTGGCGCTTAAAATTTTCTTATTTCTGAACCCCCCCCCCCTTCTCCACTGTATAAAAGTTACCGGGCATATCAATGTTTTACCTAGCTGGAAAATACAGTTCTGCTTCCAGATATTTGTTTAATTATTCAGTAGTTTTTTTTAGTGTCAAAAATTGGCACAGCGTTATTGCTCTATTTACAGTGTCACAAAATGGCGGCAACGTCTTTTAGTTTGCCACAAATGTCACCCAACGCATTTTAATTGGCCACAATTGGCGCCCTACGTGAGTTTTGGCTAGTTTTTTAACATCTGATGTATTTTTTTTTGTTTTTTTTTTAATTTGAAAAAAAAGGAAAAATTATTTTAAAATATTTTTTTTAATTTTTTTTAGAGAATTTTTTTTTGTGGTACAGCCAAAGCCAGTTTAAAGGCTTTCAGTGGCTGTCGGTGTTTTTTGAGAACCAATCATTTTTTTAAATAAAAACAATATCATTGGTTTTTGGAAATAACACTTTTTAAATATTTTTTGGTAATATTTGAGCGTTGATTTGGAACTCGTTTTGTTGTTTTAGTAATTCTCATAGTTTTTTTGTTAGCTTATCTTCACAAGTTTTTTCTTGGAAAATAAAATATTCATTTTTATTTATTAAGGAAGAATAAGTAGATAAAAAACTTAGGAGTTTTTATTGAACGGAGTCCAACTCATGTCTTAATTCTTTAAAGTTTTTTGTAGGAAAACATGTTTTAATTAAAAAAAAAATTTTTTTTAAGAAAAATAAATACAGCAATGTAAATTTACTTCAATTTTTTTTTGTTGATTTATAGGTGGATGGACCTCCAGACATGGTCTTTTTATGTTTTAAATATATGACATAGGTAGTGTGTTTTTTCTAACAACTTTTTTTTTGCAGGTTCATTTTTTTATATGTTATTATTTCCTGCTTGTGATAAGATAAGAAATTGTTTCACCGATTATTTTTTAGTGCAGTCAATTTATTTAGGTCAACAAGTTATTTTTTTTTGGTGATTTAAATTTTTTGTTGGATATCACCACTTGGAAGTTGGAATATTTTTACAGGGTTTCACACAAATTTTTCCTGGCTGGGTTGTTTTAAAGTAAATATAGCCTGACATCTGGTAGTTTTATTTAGTTGAAAGTATAAATTAATGAAAATAAAAGAAAAGGAAAATGAGTTTATTTTGCTTTGTCATTTTCTTTTCTTGTTTTTTGGTGGTAACTGTTGATGACAATTAAGATCTTACGTCACTCAGTTACATCTGGTCAGAGGAGGGTACTACTACTACTACTACTATTTAGTGTCAGCTCGGGACGTTAGGAAACACAAGGGTAAAATCCCTTGAGCAACACATTGGCTGAACATCAATGCCAAAAGTTCAGTTAACATTTTTTTTTGGTTATTTTTGTTGGGGCAGTTTTTTTAGGTCTTTGGTTGCCAGTTTAGTTGTCTAGTTGTGTTTTCGTGACTGGTCAACTTTTTTTTGGTAGAAAATACAGCGTTGGTCTTTGGAGTGCATTTTTTTTTAAATGACCTACGGGTATTTCTATCAATTAAAATTTTTCTGGTTCACAATTATTTTTTTCTGTATTTTTTTTCTGCGTTCAGGTCATAGCTTGGTCATGGCCAATGGAGAGCAAACATTTATGTTTGAGCCTTGAGAAGTTTTGCCTGCTCCGGATTGAATACAGAGAAAATGAATTTGAAGCCCAACTAGATATAATACCACAAAAGAAATGTTTAACTGAGACAGATTTAGGTATAAGTTTTTTTGATTTTTTTAGTTCATTTGTAAAGTTCAGTAATTTTTTAAGTAATGTCATTTTGAGGCCGTGAAATTGGTCAGTGAATTTAAGAGAGACTTTCAACTAAATATAAATGCTAGGCGGTGGTAATTGGTAAAAATATTTCAAAATTTTACTTTTTTTCAAATAATTTAATTTTTCTTAGAAAGATTATTTCTTTCTGTAAACATAACTTCTCGAATTCTTGTTTTGGTCAAAACGGTTTGTATAGTGGTCGTAGTTTTAAAGGGTGACCAGATAGGTTATATTTTTTTTAGGGGACCAAACGGGAACTTCTTGAGTTACAAAATGGGAACTTTTTTTGTCTTAGTTGATCAGGCAGGAATAAATAAATCTTTTACTTCGAAATCATAATTTTAAATAACAAGATTTATTGGTTAGGTGTTTGGGTCTTATAATGAAAAACGTTTGGTTTTTGAGGATACTGGTGTAATATGGATTATTTTATTACATGCTAAAATTTGTTTGACGGCAGCTAGACTAGTCTTCAGATTTTTTTTTGATAGTCTACATTTCAGGACAGTGGCGTGTACTTAAGGGGGCCTGTCATCTGCGCCCATTGTAAAGCAACTTCCAACTTACTTGCTTAGCTTTTTCACTTCATCTTCGTTTTGTTGCTTCTGAAATTAAAGCGTTAGGTTGGATAACGATGGATGGTGTTAGACTAAGAAAGTACCTATTTAGGGATAAAAACTTGAAAGTTGTGAACAATTGGGAAGTAATTTTTTTTATTTATTTTTTTTTTAATTTTAAAATAATTTCGTACTGGTGACCTCAAATAATGAAGCAAATTTTTAAATTACAATACACTGTTGTGGAATAAATGGGAAAGTGTTCAGGTTAAACAATAAATTTGAGATGATTGATTTTTAAAAAAGATACCAACCTAAGAATAAATTTAAAAACAATAGGGTTTCTTTGATGCGACTAAACAATGAAGAGGGCATATATTTCTTTTTGTTATGCATAATATGATAGTAGTACCTTTTGTATTGCAATAACTAGGGGTTTTCCTCCCGCGAGCTAGGTGGAACGAACCGAACCGAACCGAACCGAACCGAAACGAACCGAACCGAACCGAACCGAACCGAACCGAACCGAACCGAACCGAACCGAACCGGACCGGACCGGACCGGAGCGAACCGAACCGACCGAATCGAACCGAACCGAACCGAACCGAACCGAACCGAACCGAACCGGAACGAGGACTTCCTGCTAATCTTTTTAGGATTTCGCAACTTCGGTTTTCACTTAATTAAAATACATCCAAATTTGGCCTACAGGCTGAATCTCGCATTTTCCAGGACCTTGCAGATTCGCGGAGAAAGACAAATTTCGTGATCTGTTTAATTATGATAGGAATTAAAATAGTAACATGCACATGAGGGAACTAGATTTATTTAGGTTAAAAATTAGTAAGAACACTGATCTGAACAATTTTCCATAATAGTGTCCTATTTTCACACGGTGTTTCAAAATATCTTCACCTTTCTTTGAAATAAGATATGGTTACGCCTGTGGGCGTTTGACCGTTTAAAAAATTTATAGGGTTCAGATGGGATTGGAATGGAAATCACAAGTTTTTTGGTTTATTGACATTATACTTAGGAAATAGGGGAAATGTCTAATAAAAAGTTTTTTTGGTTTTAGGCCGAGTTTTGTTGAGTATTACAAAAGTTTATTTGGAGCCGGGAGGTGATTATGCTCTTTTAAAATTAATGTAATAGTTTTGGCTTCTTGATTTTTGTTGTCTGGTTTTTACGCAGGATTATTCCCAACTTTTTCATTTCAAAATGTCATTTGTAGGGATAGGGTCTCATTAGCCCTTGGACATTTGGTAATTTTTGCTTTGACTAATAGTTGTGGGAAGGGCCCAACTTAATTTTATATCTCGTGAACACCAGGAATAAGGATCTGAGAATGCATTAAGCAGTAATTTTTTTTTGATTAGATGTTGTTTGTAAAGACACTTGAGTAGGCAGATTTAGTTTTACAACGTTCTTATAGGTGAACCTTGGAATTGTTTTCATAGTTGTTTTTCTGAAAGTGCACACAAGATAATTCTTTACGGGGTTAAATGCAAAGTTTAAAACTTAGGTTCACATTATTATAGCGGTACAGTAAATAAGTACTCACGTTGTTTATTTCCTTCAGTAATAATTTTAAACAAATATACTAACATCGTTTGTTTTTTTGGAACATAAATATTTTTTTAACTTTTCCTAAACTGATTGGTTTTTTTTGCAATTACGATTTTTATACCTTATGATTCGTAAGTAAATTTTATTTTCAATACTTTTTTTTTCGTATAGTAAATTAATTTTTCTAGCTCATTCACTTTTCACATTCACACAGTTTTGGGAGAGGAAAGGGAATCTGTTTTTAAAGGAAAAGAACTGAGACTGTTGCATAACATAACTCTCTATCTATTATAATTGGGAGGTATAATTAAGAGTTTTAAAGTTTAAAGTTATAATATAAAAGGCACCATGGCTATTTCTTTGAGTCGGTTGTCGGACATAAGGTACTTAGTCAAGGACGAGTTAATCTACGAATTAACATGGAGAGGCATAGCCATTGGATCGGTGGAAGAGATGAAGTAACAGCTCATACTGATTAGACAGAGAGAAAGGACTGATGGAAGTATAAGATACCCTCCGTATCCCTTTAAATTTGCCCAGGATGCTTTTAGCTGCATGAAGAAGCTAGATAGTCTGGTATCGCTGGTAGAGAAGTTCTCTGGTACGAGCAAAGGGGGGAGAGTTTAGGAAAATCGCTGTAAGGTTGGAACACGTGTTAGCCAGGATAAATAACATGAATCCGTCTAACTTTGAAGAAAGCCAAACGAAAGGCATACTGGTTGCGAAAACCTTGAGTTTGATTGGGAGGTTGCAAAGCCAAGCAACAGATTTACTAAGAGTTGGCGTTACCTCAGATGATGATGAAGCATCTGAAACCCAATCAACGAGTCGAAGCTCAGATCACTCGACAAATGTTGGCAACATTTCCAGCCAGTCTCAACTCCCGCAACCACAGCACTCGAGCACACAAAGAACAGCTCAACAGCCTACGAACCAACCGTCGGTCATTGCTCCAATGCAAATGCAAGTGCTAACGAACCCAACTCAAGCACCAATACAGGCACCACCCTCAATGCTATTTCAGAATGACGGTACATCAGCTTTTCATTATCAACAACCGTCCACCGTTCCTCCGAGTTTAGCTGCCCTCCAAAGTAGCATTGCACCAATTGCTCAGTCACGACCATTTTCATGTTCGTCGCCAGTACCAATGTTAAGTGATCCTGGTACTTCATATCATGTTGCACCTGTACCTCCGCATAAGTGGAACTTAAAGTTTACAGGCGAGAGGGGTACAATCTCCGTCACCGCATTTTTTGAGAGAGTGGACAAGTTGAGTCAGGCTAGTGGAGTTAGCAAAAAGATTCTACTGAACTCAGGCATTGATCTTTTTGAAAAGTCAGCCTATACTTTTTATAAAGATGTTCGTAGAGAAGTCCATACATGGGAACAGCTGGAACAAAGGTTCATGGCAAAATATCTTCCTTCTTCATATGGCGAGAAGCTATTGAAGGAAATACAATAACGTAAACAAGGCCCTGGAGAGTCTATAGGGACCTACATTGCTGCCATGAACACATACTTCCAAAGACTTGGCTGTCCTGTTTCTGAAGAGGCAAAATTAGCTATCGTCTTCAGAAATATAGCAGACATCTATAAGAATGGGTTGATTGCTACTGAGGTCAATAGCCTATCACATCTAAAAGATTTGTGTCGTAGAATAGACCAGAGATATGGGTTAGAGGAGGATTATTTTACTCCTAGGAAAAACCAATCAATCGAACCTGACTTGGCCTACGTTGACGTAGAGAGCGACAGTGACGATTTTCCAACAGAAGTCAGTGCAATTCAAATATCAAGTACCGCGACATCTAACCAACGGAATTCAAATCATCATGCTGATAGATTTGACAGAGATAGGCAACAGCCAGCAAGCAATTTCGCTGCTAGAGCTGATAGAGAGAGACAACAACTACCTAGTGGTCAGTCTAGCGTAAGCGACAGGGATGTACAACCACCACAAGGTGCTAGGTCTGGTAGGGCGAACAGGGACGTTGTTGAGGTAAGCAGTGTTATTCATGTGGTCAGGCAGGGGTAACAGTCAGAGAATGTCGTAATTGTAATCGTCAGGGAAACGGACCCAGGCGCTCGTAGGCGGTCGACCTTCGAGTCAGCCTGAACAAGCATCGACCGATAGGCTAACGTACGTTTATGTGATAAGTCATGCTCGTAAAGATGAAAGGCCTTATTTAGAAGTGGATGTGCTCGGAAATAAGTTATTAGGTTTGTTGGATTCCGGGGCTTCACGTACCTTTTTAGGAAATCATGGTTGGTCAATCATCAAGAGGTTTGGTTTTTCACTTGATACGACAAAGAAGACGAGTTGTATTGTGGCAAATGGTCAAAGCACGAGTAGTATTGGGGCAGTGCAGCTTCCTATGCGAGTTCAAGATAAATTTAGGTTAATAGAGGTCGTCGTCGTTCCTGAGTTGCCACATACTTTGATTTTGGGATTAGATTTTTGGATTTCGATGGGTATAGTACCGAACTTAAGTACTAATGAGTGGCATTTTGCCGATAATAAAAATGTGATTTGTTCGTTAGAAACATCAGACCAACAAACAACTCTTACGCCTTATGAATCAGAACGACTAGAGGAATTGGTCGTTAAATATAAGACTATTATGGGTGACTCACTGGGATGTACAGACAGAGTAGAGCATAAGATTACAACAGATGCAGCACCGATAAGACAACGTTCTTATAAGGTCTCACCGGTCATTCAAAAACTTATTGATGACGAGATCGACGAAATGCTGAAAATGGATGTAATAGAACGTAGTAGTAGTTCATGGGCTTCACCAGTGGTAATGGTACAAAAGAAAAACACAAAGAAATATCGGTTCTGCGTAGACTACCGCAAATTGGACTCAGTGACGGCGCGTGATAGCTATCCTTTACCACTCGTATCCGAGACTCTTGACAAATTGAAAGATGCTAAGTACTTGTCAACTTTAGATATTAAGAGTGCTTACTGGCAAGTACTAATGGAAGAATCATCAAAGCCATTAACAGCATTCATCTGTCCACGAGGTCTCTTCCAATTTAAGCGTTTACCTTTTGGTCTTCATAATGCACCTGCAACTTGGCAGAGACTCATAGATAGCATCATAGGAAACGATTTAGACCCCTACGTGTACGTATATCTCGATGACCTCGTAATTGTCACACAGAGCTTTTCTGAACATCTTAGAATTCTTGAGGAAGTCCTACGAAGATTGCAGAATGCAAAGATAACGGTAAGTTGGGAGAAATGCCAACTGTGTAGGCCAGAAATGACTTATTTAGGATTCGTAGTGGACCGTCGAGGCATCCGAGTTGACCCTAATAAAATTAAAACCATGTTAGAGCTCCAGACGCCAAGAACTGTCAGAGAAGTCCGTAGAGTTGTAGGTACAATTTCCTGGTATAGACGTTTCATAGATAATTTTTCAGCGATAATAGCTCCAATTACAGCTCTAACTAAGAAAAATCAAAAGTTCGATTGGACTCCAGACTGCGAAAAGGCATTTTTAGGAACTTTTAGTGACTGCACCGATTCTTACATGTCCAGATTATACCAAAGAATTTGTCATTCAAACAAACGCATCAGGATATGGAATAGGAGCATGTTTAACGCAACCTTATCCTGAAGAAGACAAAGTCATTTTCTATTTAAGTCGATCTTTGACTAAGCAAGAACGTGTTTACACGACCACCGAGCGATAATGTTTGGCATTGGTTTGAGCGATAGAGAAGCTCCGGCCATATATTGAGGGGATCTCATTTAAGGTCATAGCAGATCATTTTAGTATAAAATGGCTTCATAGCTTGAAAGAGCCCAGTGGAAGACTTGCTCGTTGGTCTGAAAAACTGCAGCAATATGACTTTGAAGTAATCCATCGGAAAGGGAAAGATTTAGTTGTCCCGGACATGTTGTCTCGTGCAGTACCCATGATTGATACAATTTCGCAGCCCAGAGACGCTTCAACAGCAATTAAAGATCGATGGTACCAAAAGATGGTAAAGAGGGTCGTAGAATCACCGTTAAAATTTATGAATTGGAGATACACTGATAATAAGTAGTATAAATATGTCAAACAAGAATACCCTCAACTTTCACCATCTAACGAATATTGGAAAGAGGTAGTCCCCAAAGATTATAGGCGTAGAATTTTTGGAGAAACTCACGATCCTCCTACCGCAGGACATATGGGTGTGTATAAAACCTTCCACAGACTGGCAGAAAAATATTATTGGCCAAAAATGCGCCAGGACGTGGCAACTTTTGTAAAGAAATGCTTTGTCTGTGCAGCTCATGAAGGTGATACACAAGGTGTATCTGATCAGATGATATCTCACCCAAAACCAACTCGTCCTTGGGAAATTATTTCAACAGATTTATGTGGACCCCTACCTCGTTCGACAAAGGGTAATTGCTGGATTCTCGTCGTTACGGATTATTTGAGTAAGTTTTCCTTAGTTTTTCCAATGCGAACAGCCCCTACTCAAGCTGTTGTCAAGCATCTTGAGGAGCAAGTATTTATGGTCTTCGGAGTACCCCGTTTGATACATTGTGATAATGGCCCTCAGTATAAAAGTAACGAGTTTAAGCGTTTTGCTGAGAGTTATCAGGTTAAAATTCAGTATAATCCGTATTATCACCCCAGAGCGAATCCAACAGAAAGGACGAATCGTACGTTAAAAACCATGTTATGTTGTTATGTGAAAGACAACCACAGGAAGTGGGACGAACAAATAAATAAACTTGCCTGCGCGATTCGTACTGCAACCCATGAGACAACCAGGATCCTCCTTTCTTTGTTAATTTTGGTAGGAATATGTGTCTGTCAGAAAAAGATTACTCCAACCCAGTTTTGTTATCTGAAGAGAATGGTGTACAAACTGCAGCTGAAAGTAAGAACGAAGGTTTCCGGAAGCTGTATGCGAATGTTAAGAGAAGTTTAGAGGTGGCGGGAGAGAATAACGTAGTTCAGTATAATTTGCGTACAAGGGTACCCAACTTTATTGTGGGTCAGCGTGTTTGGAAGAAGAATTATGTGTTGTCAGATGCTGCGAAGTTTTTCTCGAAGAAGTTAGCACCGAAATTCGTTGGTCCTTATGTGATTAGGAATAAAATTTCTCCATGGATATTTGAGCTTCAGGAACCATCGGGTAAAGTACTACCAGGGAGCTGGCATGCCAAAGACCTTAAGTCGGCAGCGGATCTCTCCGATTAACCATTTTAGGTTAATCGTCTTGAAGTTGGGGGGGGGGATTATGTAACGTGTCATTTTTACGTTTAAGGCAACGTTACATATTTGTTTATTTAGGTAAATAATCAAGGCTCTTCGACTCGTCTTTCTGTACACAAATTAAAGGTATTTTATAGAGCTAGGTTTGGAGGTTATATAGTGTCCAGAAAGTTACCTGATACAGGAGGCATTCCATCGAATTACTGTGGACACTGCGCACATCGTATTATTTGGGCATCGTAATTGGAACTTGAGATCACAGGTTTCGGGAAAAATCACATAAAAACTTTTGATCGTTTTGTTTATCTGTGGAATTTCGTGGTTTTCTTTGACGTTCATGAAAATAAACAGCTGTTCTGCTGGGGAATGGCGGCGTTGCCGCATCACAAATGGTTTCAGTAACAGGAAGAAAACATTTAGATGAACATTTCATCCGCTTATGTTTATTTTCGAGGATATTGGCCCACTTTGATATCTTTATTAATTTGATAAGGAGAGGATAAAATAAATACGAGTTATGCACTTTTGTAAATGGGAGATGGACGAGGAATGGAAACCAGGACTGGAGGAATAAACAAAATCGTATTTTTATATTATATGAATTTATATATAGTCATAGTTGGATAAAGTTAATAACTAACTCAGTCGGATTGAAGGGTTGTGTAGGGCTGGATAGTGATGAACAAACTTAACATCTGAGCACTCTTGCGCCGAGTTTAAGCAGTAGTTCAATGTGTATTTTTAGGTTCAAGTTCAGAAACAACTTTATTAATGTAGAAATGTTTTACAAAAATGGCGTCAAACCATATGAATCTTAGAGAAAACATATATAAAGAGCAAAGGAAACTTTTGACTAAGAGTGTAACTAGAATACAACTAAATTCTACACTCAGTATAGCTTTACTCATATGGGAATTGGTTGAGTGTTCGAATATTCCTGGGTTTGATGCATGCTCGAATCGCCAGTAATTGATTTTACAGTTGATGGTTTCAATGCTGAGCTTCTTATAGTCTAGCGGGTTATTTTCCTCCTACTTGCTATGTTGGCAGGGGTCCGGTAGGCAAATGTTCGGTCTATGTATGGAGGGTGTCTCGATGTCCTTGTTATAAAAATTTCAACCGTGGAAATAGATCCGACAACACCTCAATGTGCGTTTTACTGTCCCCACCAAATCTACGAACGATTTCCGGCAACTACATTTTTTTTGTGTTCTTGACAAAGTGCCTTGTCTCTTTCCTAAAGAATTTTGGCTGGGCTGGTGGCCGTCTATTGGTGCCGCCATTGTTTTTGTGGTTATTGGCACTTAATGGCACTGCAGTAGTTGCAAATTATACCAAAGACGGTATAACTGTGAGCCGTCGTGTTTAGGCGAATCTAAGTGACGCTCACACCCTCTGAGAGGGATTTAAGGCGGCTTACGCCATTTCTACGGGAAATAAGGGCGGTAAGTTCGATTTTTTTTTAATATTATTTTTTAATTCTTCAAAACAATATTTGCCTCCAAAATTGTAATTATTTTTGATGTGAAATGTACTTTTTCGACAAAAGACGTGGGGAATTTTTGGAGTTTTTTTTATTTTTTTTTTAAAACCACGTTTTGGATAAAAACTATATGTTGTTTTCTCCTTTGTCTACAGCCCTGTCCATTCCATCGACGGGACAGTTGTGCTGGACGCTGGTGTGAAGCCGGGTGTAGCCTTGTAACCCTGGGAAAGGTACGTTAGGATTATTTTAGTTCATCTGTTTAAATCTACTTTATTTATTGAGTCGACATGGGGTTCTCGATTTAAGTTACTCGGTGTAGGGGAACTTCGTGCAAAATAGACGAATTCCAGGAAACTGAAACATTTCATTTTTTACAGGGTTTTTATGCTCGGGCAAGAATCAGCAACATTTTCCACAACCATGTGCTGCCCTAGCGTGATGTGCTAAGCGGGCACTAGGGGAGGCGCGGACAGGACAGGACGGGACCCGAAGTAGCAGGAGGAGAACAACACCAGGTTTACAAATATAACACACATAAAATAATCAAGGACCAAGGTAGGAGCAAGCAACATTTGATATAATCTTTTCATATAACTTTTTAAATATAATTTTAGCACTTCTTGTGAACGCAAGATAAGGTATGACGTCATAAACAAGATTTTGCGGCATATTTAATTATATTATTTTTCTGTGAAATTGAAAGCCCTTGGCTCTAACTTGTTTCCTTGTTTCATTGATTTATATTTCATGTTTATTCAAGTATTATTTTTAGATTTCAATATTTTTTTTTTGTATTTCGATCAATTTCATTTTCATCCTCCTGTGAAAATAAACAAGATGAACTAATTTTTTTTGTATTAATTGTACAACCCAATGACCAACTTTGCGGAAACAAAAGAGAGATGAGATTATATTTTTTTTAGCGGTTTCCTTACATTGTTTTGCCTCATGGGGTAGATCTCGGACTGGGTAGCTGTCTGTCTCATTCTACCCAACGTAGAATGATGACAGCAGATATTTGGTTCGGATCTCCCCTATGACAGAATGATTTTGGAAGTGTTTTTTTCAATCATTTATATAATGGAGTCTCACACTACTGACTCAAATGTCGGTACACTGTGACCTGTTGGAAATGTGCATCTACCTGTAAGGAACTTTCTATTTGTGTCATTTTGATTCATTTAGGAATCTTTTAGAATTTTATTTTGTTTATTACTCAATTTTTTTGGTTATTCTTAATTACACAAATACTCTGGAAGCATCGGAAGTAAGTAGAGTTTCATTGTTTGGCTACAACGTTTGGGTTGAACTGTATTTTAATTAAGATCTTCTTTGTAAAACATTGATATTAAAACACTGTGGCGCTTAAAATTTCCTTATTTCTGAACCCCCCCCCCCTTCCCCACTGTATAAAAGTTACCGGGCATATCAATGTTTTACCTAGCTGGAAAATACAGTTCTGCTTCCAGATATTTGTTTAATTATTCAGTAGTTTTTTTTAGTGTCAAAAATTGGCACGATTGCTCTATTTACAGTGTCACAAAATGGCGACAACGTCTTTTAGTTTGCCACAAATGTCACCCAACGCATTTTAATTGGCCACAATGTGTGAGCTAAAAATACAGCGGCTCCCACAAAAAAGACATTTAATGACGAAATTAGGAGGTGTACTTATTCTTAAAATTCTTAGTTATAAACTGCTGCTTTTTCTCGATGTTGTGATGAAAAATGGCGTGTGGGATGCCTAAAATAAATCTCCCTCGCGGAGGTCTATGATTTGTATTTACAATTTTCAAATCACCGGGTAACGAAGCCCCATAGTTCCAGCCGTCTCATGAAAATATTCCGCACTTGGCGGTACCACTAAAACCTAATATTCGCTAGCACAAAAGAACACGAGTAGCCCACACCGCCCAGTCTTAGGAACGACTGCCATGTTTTTCTCCCAAAATTCACACGTGGTCTGTCGCACAAAATACCAATATTGCCTGAGGTATAAGAAAGTTGGCCTGAAATCTCATTCTTCACGTATGTCATGATTTAAGTGATGTTTATTATATCTCAAAATATACCTACTGTACGTATATTTAATAAAACACCCTTACAGCGCTATATTGCTAACAAAACAAGTCAACAAGTATATTAGTCAGTGGTAGAAACATAGCAAATATGTAACGTAGAACTTAAAAATAAAAATGACACGTTACAATGTTTTGCTGTTAGACCATAAATATCAAAAATATAGTTCTCGACCATTTTACGCGCTTAAAGGTGTTTTCTCTTTTTTAATAGGTTGCTGAAATGGGTTTTTTAATGTTGGGGAGCCTTGGTTTACAAAATATGTGTTTATGAATTGAATGCATAATTATATCTTGTCTGTAGTTATAAGTAGAGTCCCTGTATGTTGACATATTTGGATATATTAATATATGGCAACATACAGGGACTCTAGTTATAAGCTGGGAAAAACTTAGATCGACAATAATAAGTCCATTTATTTTAGAAATGTGAATTCTAAGCAAAGGGTATGCCCTTAAACAATTTAGGGCCAATCGCTCAGACTTTTAAAATATCCTTGGATTGCTTTAATTTTAAGCATGCCTTATTTTAAATTTGTTGCATCAAGTTAAAATCTCCTCTTCTTTGTTAAGATGACCCAATCAGGCAACGCCGCCGTTTCAACCAACCAATTTTAATCTATGGAAAAACAATAACATCCAGTACTTCCCAAAATAGTTTTGTCAAAAGCCATCAATTTTTTTGTCAAGCCGCCTTTCAAAAATCAAGATGGTAATACTCGATTTTGTGGAATTTGGGTGTCCTCATCGGTACAACCAAAGGACTAAAAATTATAATGAAATTGTGGTAAAGTGTAAAGGCAGAAAGGAAAATCGTCTTGTTGCATCATGCAGTGCAGTTTAACTTAAATACAAGGGTTTTCTTAAACTGGTCAGTCCTATCCTACCCTTAGCGCTGTAACTACCAGGCTGTGAACTACAGAGACCCGAAAATCAGAGAAAATACTGTAATAAAAAGTAGAAGAGAGAACTTTATTTAAATTATTTTTCTTCCTTAAAAATCTTCTTGTAATCGATACATATTTTTTTAGAAAAACATTGTGCCAAAAGAACCAAAATCTAACCTTATCTTTTCCAAAATCATTTTTGTTTATTCTAAGATTTTTTTTTACAGTTTTTATTAAAAAAAAACAGGTTTCTTATTTAATTTACTCACAAAACACAAAAATACATCTTCACTTTAATCACAACACTCTGCTCATTTGTAGATATTGTCAGTTGCAATGGCTATGCCAGACGGGTAGCATCTTTAAGCAGCTCTTAAGGAACAGTCAAGTCACGAAAAAAGACGACTTAATTTTAACAATACTAAGGAAGGAATAAGTCTGCCTTTAATTTCGGTGCAACGAAATTTTACGAAATAAGGTATTCTTTAGGCCAAGAAACGGAAAAAAAGTCGGTGGGATGGGCACTTAATTTTAACAACACTAAGGAAGAGTCTGCCTTTGATTTCGGTGCAACGAAATTTTACGAAATAAGGTATTCTTTAGGCTAAGAAATAGAAAAAAAGTCGGTGCGATGGGCCCTTACATGCGTAAAGTTGACCTAAAGTCTAAAGGAGTCAGTATATCAATTTTAACGTAAAAAGCCATCTGTTTCGGCTCTTGACGACAGTATAAACAGAATTGATCGCAATTTAATACAAGTAGTAAAGCTTGTAAAGGGCGTTGAGTTTAAAGAATTTTTAACATAATCCACTTATAAAATCTCTTTGCGACGCGCTTTTATTGCATTACCAAGATAATTAATAAATTAAAAATATTTAATATTGTATTAAATATTTTTAAACAATCCAAGAAATCATTTTACTGTGTCTTGCATTAAGGCTGCTGACGCGTGCAAAGGGTGTGCTCGTATGCTCAGAGATCCGGAGCTTTGGGGTGGGTTAAAGCAAAATAATAAATTAATCAAATTAATTTAATAATAAAATAATCAGATGATCTCGAATAATGGACGCCAGGAAGTAGCAAGCCTTCTCCAACCTCTCGATCAACTGAGAACCTTAGTGCACACAGCAAAATGACAATATCAAAATATTTATACCAAAAGATAGCATTGGGGTTTCACGAATAATTAAAAATACTGAAAGTTGGTTTTACAAAATTTAATGAAAATCAAAGTTAAATTCAATGATACATGGCAGAATACAACTTACTAGGTTTGCACGTTTTCGTGTAAGATAATTAAAGGGAACTAATAAATTTATACTCCGAAGTAGCAAAGTGCTACGTATAATAACAATTAGAAAATAAAATTATTCAAACTAGGGATACATTAAAAGTGCAAACTCAGTGTCCTTAATAAACCTGATTGGTAACTAGTGTCCTTATCGGAGGCGAGGTTACCGAATAAAATAAGATCTTATTTTTTTTTATCTGCGCATGACCCAGGACCGCATAAATACAAATTAAATAGGTAATTAATAACCACAATTAAGACCGAAAATATATCCAATTAGGTACATGACCAATTTACATATAATCATAAACAAGGGAGGGCAAATAATCACATAAGTAATCAAAGAAAAGTTACTCTTGCCTTAACCGAAGTTAATTCACTAAAACCGAAGTAATATATGAATGCAAGATATAACTAAAATTAACCGAAGTTAATTACAAACAGGGAAGATACATAACCGAAGTTATTCAATACTAATATATCTACAATCGAGTAAACCGAAGTAAACTACTAAATGAAGGTAAGGTAAATATCTACAATCGAGTAAACCGAAGTAAACTACAAATAAACATAAGGTAAACATAAGCATAACCGAAGTTATCTATCAAATGAAGGTAAGGTAAGGTAAGTAAGTAGATCAAATGAAGGTAAGGTAAAAGTAAATAAATAAATTGACAGTAATCAGGTAATTTTCTTACTCCAGGTAACCATCAAACCTGTCCAATCACAGTTCTGGTAGGCCACCACAGAACCACGGGGTAGCAGTACATATAACTTAGTAGAAATTCATGAGCTGAAGTATTCTTGATCCCAGAAAAGTATTTGCACGTCCAAGACCACGTGCACATGTACGAAATGTTGCGTGAATACGTCGAAGGAAACGGGAACAGTTGGCCCTTACAAAGTAGCGTCTGGCCTGTACCAAGTAATGGTTGACCCGTACAAAGTCGCGTCTGACCCGTACCAAGTCGCGTCTGACCCGTACCAAGTCGTGTCTGACCCGTACCAAGTCGCGTCTGACCCGTACTAAGTCCCCTGCAAGGCAAAAAGCCTTACTTAATATGGCATAAAGTTATAAAATAATACCACACAATATCAAGTTCATTAAAGTTCTACTAATTAACAGATTTATATTTAATAGAAATTGATCAAATTATCATAAAATGTCTCTGGTGATTGGTAAAAGTACCAGCAGCAAGCACTGGTAATCTGGTAAAATTACCGGCATGGAGCCGAAAATTACCAGGCACGCACGCTGATAATCTAGGGAAATTACCAGGTCTACGGAAAAGTTACCAGAAATGCAGAACGAATTACCAGGAATCAAGTCCCTAGGACCATCCTTCTAGTAAATTAAAAATAAGGAAAATATACAGATAACTAAATACAGAGTACATATTAATAAAGAAAAGTAATAAAATTAGTTAGTTACCTCTTATGATGTTACGAGGGTCACTGTCAAGGTTTGCCTAGATGTCCATGGCAACAACACGAGGGCAGGAGAAGTCGGTGCCAATAAATCCTCCTCAGGAGAATATCTCAGTGCCAAACCAAATAAATCCATCACTAAACACAATCAAATAAATGGCACTTCGATAAATGGAATAATAATTTTAGATCCCTTTCGGAAGCCGCAGCTACGGCATAAAAAAAATTAATTATTCACTAAAAATGGCCACCTCCTGCACCTCGGACTTAAAAAGTGAAAGTGAAATTTCATCACCGAGAGGGATCCAGTCCCACGTTTTGTGTTCGTTTGAACGATGAACTAAACCAGAAAAATTCCTTGGCTTCTCCTCTCTCTCTGACCAATGGAACATTTACTCGCATTACAGAAGAGTGAGTTTCGTGAAACAATTGACTGCAGTGCAATCTGTCACGTAGACCACTGACAATACGTCACTTTGCCAGGTTGACTAAATGTGCAGGTCAAAATTCCTGTACTCAAGGCATTGATTAAAATCGCAATCACTTTTACGTAAAAACCAACTAATAGCACGTAACATACAAAATCAAACCAAAATATTATAAATACATCTAGAACTTAACCCATAACTAGGTTTTCTAGCTACGGAATTACTTATCCAAGAGAGAGAAACGTACACCTTATAAAAAGGATAGAGAAGGAAAAAGAAGATACATGAATCCTTATACGACTACCTTTAATTACAACTGGCAACACTGCACTGGTCTGACGTTTACCATAACCGTACAAAAATCATAGAAAAATACGCAGATGATAAATTTTTGCACTGTGTCAACAAAGATGATTTTTCAAAGTTTAATAAATCAATCGAGAAAATTGTTGCTGTTTTTGTGTTGCATAATGAAGTGGAGACAGTCACGAATATCCCACAGTATTGGTGACACTAGGATCAAACAGGAAGAACATGGAAAAACCACTCAAAGGTAGGGTGTTTATTACTAGGTAAAAATAGATGTAATACCACTAATTCATATCTATTTGTAGGTAAATACCTTCTCCGAGACATTGCGCAACTAAATAGATCCTAGCTGAAATAAGAGAAGTCATGTATAAGTAAACAAAATGATGGAAAACCACAGATAAACATAGTAACAAAGTAGACCTTTATGCTGGTCGAAATAGCCAAATAATGGAACTGAATGCACTGGAGAAATGAATATAAGGTAAGTGTAAAGAGTATTACTAAGTAGGGTATAGAAAAGTTACTAAATTAAGCTTAACCTAATACATAAAACATATAAACAAACAAAATAAAATAATCTACGAACCTGAGGGGCTCGTCAAATCCTAGAACTGACCAAAAATGATCTGCAGCCAAACTTAAGGATGTTGTATAGCTCGGTATGAACCAAAGTTGCAAAATTCTATGAAAGTTTTTAGAAAGTTCTCGTTCATTGGTCCCTGCACTCCATAAAAGGACAAAATCTATTCCTTATACAGTCTCTCAAGAAAGTATTTAAAACAAAACTTAACGTATATTAAAACTAATGGTCAATTATTGCATTTTAGGTACGCAGAATTCCCTAAAGGAAGCAGAATAATTATAACCAACTCCAAGAGATAGAAAGAAATGGCGTAAAAATAATTAAACTGTATTTCTAGGTAAGAAACTACAAATCAAGACCTCCCTGGAAGTCCAAAGAGATTCCAATAATCCAAGAAAGATGACTACTCCACTGGAATGAATTTAGAGGGTTGTAACTTACTTTGTTAATAGAGCATTATATAATTATTAATTTTTGTGACTTTAGTACATTTCCTGAGTTTTCTTACTAAACTAGGTTGTTTTATTTAATTTAAATGAGCTAAAATTATATAATAAGCAAAAGCTATTAGCTCCATTATTAAGCAGTGATCTTTAAACTCAAAACGCTATAGAGAAATATTAAAAAGTTGAAAAAGGTGAAAGATCATTAACATTTATCTGATAATTTTTATTAATGTGATTAAAAAAATTGTAGCGTGTCACAATGGCAAGATTGACACGTTACAACACCCCCCTTCCAAGGAAAGGACGTAAATTCAAAGAATTAACGGACGATCACACGAGAAAATGTAAGAAGATAGTAAGAATAATAATAAAGTAATAAGTAAGTAGCAAAGACGTATCTCTTTGCTAAGAGACTAAATTCAGAGCAAGGTAATTATAAACAATCTAAACCTAAAGTAAGTAATCAGTAACCAATACTTATATCGAAATCAGTAATCAGTAACGAAGCAAAAATTTACAATAAATCATTAATTCAATAAAAAAAAAAACAAGTGAGCTTACGGTGTCTAGTCATCTGAATCAGAGCTTGTGACTTCATCAGGTGGTTCTGGTTCTGGTGAATAAAATGGTTTCAGGTCTTGAACATGCCATTCTCCTTTATAGTTTCCTAACTCATCCGCTAGTTGATATGTCCATGAACCAGTTTTCTTTTTAATAACAAATGGACCAAGATATTCCGGAGCTAGTTTTGCACTATAATGTTTTGTGGCATCAGACAAGGTTTTATTCTTGCGCCACACTTTCTGATTAACTACATATTGGACTGGCCGTCTCCTCAAATTGTAACGATGAGTATTCTTCTCACGAGAAGCCTGAATTCGTTGAGAAACTTCTTTATATAACTTTTTAAAGTTGTTATGACGATTCTGGATCATTTCATTTGTAGGAATTTGCTGATTTGCATTCAAGTTGACATTTTCTCCATAATCTGTCCCAAAAAGTTTATGATCTCTTCCGAAATTTATAAAATATGGACTAAAATTCGTAGTCTCAGATCTTGATGTTCTAATGGCACAAGCAATGGCAGCTAGATTTTCATCCCAGGTTTTATGATTTCCTTTTGATATATAAGAACGAATCATTGTCTTCAAAACTCTATTAACCCGTTCAGTCGAGTTTGCTCGAGGATAATAACTAGGGGTAAAGAACAGTCGTGTTTTATATGATTTACATAGAGCTTGAAATTCTTTAGATCTCATTTGGGAACCATTGTCGCAGGTTAAAAATTGTGGTGTACTATAAGTCAAGAAGATACCTTCTTCAACAAATTTACAAAGTGATTTTGCCTTTGCGGATCTACAAGGAAACACAACAGTGTATTTACTAAAGTAGTCGGTAACCACGAGAAGATAACTATTCTGTGCTTTTGAACGAGGAAGTGGACCTACATAATCCAAGCTTATAGCTTGCCAAGGCTCTCTTATTTCTGGTCGTTCTCCCGTGAGTCCAGGTTGAGGTTTTTGTTCGACCTTGTTTTGTGCACAAATCTGGCATGATCTAATATATTTCGTGATATCAGCTTTCATCTTCGGCCAAAAATAGCGTTCGCTAACCTTCCAAAACGTTTTAAAGACACCCATGTGTCCCGCAGCTGGTATGTCATGACATCTTTTTAATATGTCTGCCCTTTTATCTTTAGGAACCACTAATTTCCAGGCACTTGCAGTACCTGCCAGTTCGGCATATTGAGTTCGTACATGCTTGTAAAGTAAGTTATTTTCCATTCGCCAAGAGGGAAATTTATCTGGATGTTTTTCTAATCTCAAAAACATATTCTTATACCACTTATCTTTGGTGGTACTAAAATTTGAGGAAGTAGATGTAATTTCAGTCTGAATCTCATCAACATTAACAGATTCATTTTCAATGTTCGGTACAGATCTCGATAGGAAATCAGGAACTACGTGTTCTTTTCCTTTTCTATGGATTAATTGGAAGTCATAGGGTTGTAATCGTAAACACCAGCGTGCTAAGCGACCTTGTGGATCTTTTAAATTTTGTAAATATAACAATGAATGATGGTCAGTTATAACTTTGAAGTGCACTCCTTCCAGGTAGTGTCTTAACTTCTCCACACTCCATTACAGCAAGACATTCTTTTTCGGTGACAGAATATTTCATTTCTTGTCGAGTAAGTGATCGTGACAAATAACAGATGACTTTTTCTCCGTCTTCAAATTCCTGAGATAACACTGCTCCAAGTCCAAAGTAGGATGCGTCTGTTTGCAATATGAAAGTTTTAGTGAAATCTGGACATGATAACACTGGTGCTGTAACAAGTATCTCTTTAATTTCATTAAAAGATTTCTGACATTCATCAGTCCAAGACCATTTTGCATTTTTCTTAGTCAAATTGTTTATTGGTGCCATAATAGATGAAAAATTTGGAATAAAACGTCTATACCAAGAGGCAGTTCCGGCGAATCTCCTAATTTCATGAATATTTTTAGGGGGTGGAATGTTAACTATTGCCTCTACTTTATTAGGATTTGGTCTTAGGCCCTGTAAGTCCACTAAATAACCAAGGTACTCGAGTTCTTTTTTGCAAAAGAAACACTTCTTTCTTGAAATCATAAGTCCTGCATTTCGCAGTCTATCAAGTACAATTTCTAAAATCCTTAAATGTTCATCAAAATCCTGTGAGGTCAATATAATGTCGTCAACGTATACCATGACTTTATCTTCTAAATCATAACCTAGAACTTGATCTACGATACGTTGCCAAGTTGCAGGAGAGTTGCATAAGCCAAAAGGCATCCTAGTAAACTGATATAATGGACGTCCAGGAACTGTAAATGCGGTGTACTCTTTTGATTTTTCACTTAAAGGCACTTGCCAGAAAGCTGACTTAATGTCGATAGAACTTAAATAACGAGCATCCCTAAGTCGGTCTAAAATTGAGGATATGTAAGGTAGAGCATAACTATCTTTCTTTGTACAACTGTTAAGCTTCCGGAAGTCTAAACAAAATCTATAGCTATCGTCTTTCTTTTTAGCTAAGCAAACTGGGCTTGACCAGGGACTCTTTGATGGTTCGATTACGCCAAGGCGTAACATTTCTTGTAACTCTTCGTCCATAATCTTTTGTTTTATTGGAGAAACCGGGTAGTAACGCTGTTTTATAGGTTTTGTTCCAGGCAAAAGCTCGATTTCGTGTTCAGCTATTTTACAACAACCAAGTTCATTAGTCATTAGGGAAAATTTTCCTCTAAGAGTTTATCTAAAGCGTTTTTTCGCTCCAAGGTAAGAGTAGATTCATCTTGAATACTACATATTTGAATTTCTGGCTCTTCTGAAAAATGCCAAACGTCATCTTTGAGGTTTGGAACAATGTCCATAATTTTCCAAAAATCAATTCCCAATATGAGTTTGTGTGCAAGCTCGGGAAGAACAAGAATGTCTATTATTTTAGTTTTATGTTTCAATGTAACAGGTACTTGAAAATATCCTGGACTATTACATTTTTCTCCGTTAGCAACAGTACAAGTCAAGTTATGTTTTATTAAATGAAGGCCTAATTTCTTAAAAATTTCGAATCCTGGTAATCCAACGATAGTTCTAGATGCTCCCGAATCGAGTAAGCCTTTCATAGGATATCCCATAATTGAGACTTCTAAAAGTTGTCTTTGATCACCTGAAGAGTGACCTATAATAAAATCTAAGAGGATTTTATGAGGATTGTTTTCTGCGCTGATGGTCGATAAATCTATAGCATTGGAAGAAATCTTACGACCTATTGACTCTTCCCGGCGTCGTTTCCCGAAAATTTATTACATTTAGGACAAGTCCTAGTACTTACTTCTGGAGTTCCACAGCGGTAACAGTGTAGAGTTTTAGGTTTGGTACAATTTCTATTTAAATGACCAGTTTCCTTACAATTCCAGCATACTGCACTATTATTTACAAGTGGTCTAGCTGAAGGTTGATTATTAGAATTATTAAAGGAACTAACGGCGTCTATATTAGCCTTAGCATCAATTTCAGATACATCAGTAGTAGAAGAGGAGGCAGAAGCAAAAGCTTGGTTCAACAAATGAATTTATATTTTTCTTAGAAGGAGCTACGTAAGTGTCAGATCGGTATTTCTTAACTTCAATCTTTAGGCATTCATCTTCCAATTCTTCTATGGAGTTTACTACTTGGATTCTTTCTCCATAATAGGGATGCAAATTTCTAACCATAATATCCAGTCCAACATCAGAAGGAATACTGCCATAGCGGTTAAATAAACTATTCATATCTGTTAAATAACTGACAAAAGGTTCGCCTTCACCTTGTTTTCGGTCTAAGAGTTGTTTAAAAAGTCGAGATTTATAATCAGGCTCTCCATAGTGTTTAACAAGAAGGTCACAAAGTCCTTTCCAATCTTGAAAACGGGATCGGTTTGATCTAAACCAATGTTCTCCTTTACCTGCGAATAAGTCTATTGCTGATTCAAAAAGTTGTAATTCTGAAACATGACGAGCAATTCTTAGTTCTTCAACTCGTTCTAGAAAGCTATATACAGAGAGTTGTTTAGTATTTCCATTAAAACGGATTCCCCATTTATCAATTTTTGGATCTTTAGTAAATGGTTGCTGCTGTACTACTACTTGAGAAGTCGAAGGTCTATTTATTACAGAACTTCTCCGAGTGGATCTATTTACAGCGGATTCTTTCTTCGCATGATCCAAGCTTTCAGATTCCGCATCACTATCCTGTGAATCATCTTCCTCAGTTAAGATAGTATTCTCCAAAATTGCACTTAAATTTGGATCTCGTTTAGTACATTTTTCTAATCGATCCATCGTACTCAGTATTTCAAAAAGCATTGCTGACTTTATTTTTACTTCATCTTCAGTTAATTTATCATTGGGCATAAGATTAACCCTATTTAAATAATGAACCAGTCTGGATTGTAGACGGTTAAATTTCTTTCGCACTTTTTCACCATCTTCACCAGCAAAAGATTTCATGAGGCCGGAAATTTCAGTTATACATTCTTGTATGTATTTTCGTTCATCCTCGAAAATAAATTCGTACTTGTGAGTAGAGAATGATTTATTTTTCTTTTCCATATTTAAAAGAGGTCTGAGAATTGATTTTAGTTTATCAACTGTGACATCTTCAGTAGGGATACCACGATAGTTCAGTTCCCATTGGAGCTCTTGTTTTCTCAAACAGTCTAATTTTATTTTATAATCCATTTCGTAATTCACAAAAAAAAACTCCAAGTCACAAGCACTAAGAAAACTTCAAAAAAAAACTAAGTGTGTAAGCTTCACTTATAACAAAACAAAAGAAAATCTCTTTTTCAAAAAAAAAAAAGAAATGAATAAATAAATAAATCGAAAGCAAAAAGCTTCTAGCCCGCTTTTCTAGTGACCAGCTAAATACTAGTATCCACTGCGCATAAAAATTTTGACTGCGCATCAGTGTTTGACAAAATTAGTGAATTGCGCATGTACATTTAAATGAAGTTATGAAACGGACGCGCATTAAAAATAAAATTTAAAAAAAATTTTTGAAAACAAAAAAAATTTGTTTTCCAAAAAAAAAAGCAAGATAAAACTCGTACCATGAGTTCAAAACTTCTTCGTTACTGATTCCTTACAATAATATAACATAACTAAATCAAAAGGCTCAGTAAACAAATAACCTATTTAAAGAAATCGTACTGCGCAAATGGCGTAGTAAATCTGCACAGGCGCAAAAATACTACAAGGTAAGATAAGGGTAAAAATTTAAAAAAAAACAGGGGTTCGTAAATCAAATTCCAATACAATTGGACAAAATCTATAAATAACAGGTAAGGTAAGATCCAGTCTACTGCGCATGGGCACCTAGTTACTGCACAAGGTGTATATAATCAAAGCAAGACTTGAAAACCAACTTTCATGTCAAAATAAAATCAACAAAAGTCAAAATTTAAAGTAAATCGCTATTATAAAAAAAAAAATTACTACTGCGCAGGTTTCTGCGCAGGGCTAAATACGCCAGGCCCCACGTTGGGCGCCAATTTTGCGACGCGCTTTTATTGCATTACCAAGATAATTAATAAATTAAAAATATTTAATATTGTATTAAATATTTTTAAACAATCCAAGAAATCATTTTACTGTGTCTTGCATTAAGGCTGCTGACGCGTGCAAAGGGTGTGCTCGTATGCTCAGAGATCCGGAGCTTTGGGGTGGGTTAAAGCAAAATAATAAATTAATCAAATTAATTTAATAATAAAATAATCAGATGATCTCGAATAATGGACGCCAGGAAGTAGCAAGCCTTCTCCAACCTCTCGATCAACTGAGAACCTTAGTGCACACAGCAAAATGACAATATCAAAATATTTATACCAAAAGATAGCATTGGGGTTTCACGAATAATTAAAAATACTGAAAGTTGGTTTTACAAAATTTAATGAAAATCAAAGTTAAATTCAATGATACATGGCAGAATACAACTTACTAGGTTTGCACGTTTTCGTGTAAGATAATTAAAGGGAACTAATAAATTTATACTCCGAAGTAGCAAAGTGCTACGTATAATAACAATTAGAAAATAAAATTATTCAAACTAGGGATACATTAAAAGTGCAAACTCAGTGTCCTTAATAAACCTGATTAGTAACTAGTGTCCTTATCGGAGGCGAGGTTACCGAATAAAATAAGATCTTATTTTTTTTTATCTGCGCATGACCCAGGACCGCATAAATACAAATTAAATAGGTAATTAATAACCACAATTAAGACCGAAAATATATCCAATTAGGTACATGACCAATTTACATATAATCATAAACAAGGGAGGGCAAATAATCACATAAGTAATCAAAGAAAAGTTACTCTTGCCTTAACCGAAGTTAATTCACTAAAACCGAAGTAATATATGAATGCAAGATATAACTAAAATTAACCGAAGTTAATTACAAACAGGGAAGATACATAACCGAAGTTATTCAATACTAATATATCTACAATCGAGTAAACCGAAGTAAACTACTAAATGAAGGTAAGGTAAATATCTACAATCGAGTAAACCGAAGTAAACTACTAAATAAAGGTAAGGTAAATATCTACAATCGAGTAAACCGAAGTAAACTACAAATAAACATAAGGTAAACATAAGCATAACCGAAGTTATCTATCAAATGAAGGTAAGGTAAGGTAAGTAAGTAGATCAAATGAAGGTAAGGTAAAAGTAAATAAATAAATTGACAGTAATCAGGTAATTTTCTTACTCCAGGTAACCATCAAACCTGTCCAATCACAGTTCTGGTAGGCCACCACAGAACCACGGGGTAGCAGTACATATAACTTAGTAGAAATTCATGAGCTGAAGTATTCTTGATCCCAGAAAAGTATTTGCACGTCCAAGACCACGTGCACATGTACGAAATGTTGCGTGAATACGTCGAAGGAAACGGGAACAGTTGGCCCTTACAAAGTAGCGTCTGGCCTGTACCAAGTAATGGTTGACCCGTACAAAGTCGCGTCTGACCCGTACCAAGTCGCGTCTGACCCGTACCAAGTCGTGTCTGACCCGTACCAAGTCGCGTCTGACCCGTACTAAGTCCCCTGCCAGGCAAAAAGCCTTACTTAATATGGCATAAAGTTATAAAATAATACCACACAATATCAAGTTCATTAAAGTTCTACTAATTAACAGATTTATATTTAATAGAAATTGATCAAATTATCATAAAATGTCTCTGGTGATTGGTAAAAGTACCAGCAGCAAGCACTGGTAATCTGGTAAAATTACCGGCATGGAGCCGAAAATTACCAGGCACGCACGCTGATAATCTAGGGAAATTACCAGGTCTACGGAAAAGTTACCAGAAATGCAGAACGAATTACCAGGAATCAAGTCCCTAGGACCATCCTTCTAGTAAATTAAAAATAAGGAAAATATACAGATAACTAAATACAGAGTACATATTAATAAAGAAAAGTAATAAAATTAGTTAGTTACCTCTTATGATGTTACGAGGGTCACTGTCAAGGTTTGCCTAGATGTCCATGGCAACAACACGAGGGCAGGAGAAGTCGGTGCCAATAAATCCTCCTCAGGAGAATATCTCAGTGCCAAACCAAATAAATCCATCACTAAACACAATCAAATAAATGGCACTTCGATAAATGGAATAATAATTTTAGATCCCTTTCGGAAGCCGCAGCTACGGCATAAAAAAAAATTAATTATTCACTAAAAATGGCCACCTCCTGCACCTCGGACTTAAAAAGTGAAAGTGAAATTTCATCACCGAGAGGGATCCAGTCCCACGTTTTGTGTTCGTTTGAACGATGAACTAAACCAGAAAAATTCCTTGGCTTCTCCTCTCTCTCTGACCAATGGAACATTTACTCGCATTACAGAAGAGTGAGTTTCGTGAAACAATTGACTGCAGTGCAATCTGTCACGTAGACCACTGACAATACGTCAATTTGCCAGGTTGACTAAATGTGCAGGTCAAAATTCCTGTACTCAAGGCATTGATTAAAATCGCAATCACTTTTACGTAAAAACCAACTAATAGCACGTAACATACAAAATCAAACCAAAATATTATAAATACATCTAGAACTTAACCCATAACTAGGTTTTCTAGCTACGGAATTACTTATCCAAGAGAGAGAAACGTACACCTTATAAAAAGGATAGAGAAGGAAAAAGAAGATACATGAATCCTTATACGACTACCTTTAATTACAACTGGCAACACTGCACTGGTCTGACGTTTACCATAACCGTACAAAAATCATAGAAAAATACGCAGATGATAAATTTTTGCACTGTGTCAACAAAGATGATTTTTCAAAGTTTAATAAATCAATCGAGAAAATTGTTGCTGTTTTTGTGTTGCATAATGAAGTGGAGACAGTCACGAATATCCCACAGCATTGGTGACACTAGGATCAAACAGGAAGAACATGGAAAAACCACTCAAAGGTAGGGTGTTTATTACTAGGTAAAAATAGATGTAATACCACTAATTCATATCTATTTGTAGGTAAATACCTTCTCCAAGACATTGCGCAACTAAATAGATCCTAGCTGAAATAAGAGAAGTCATGTATAAGTAAACAAAATGATGGAAAACCACAGATAAACATAGTAACAAAGTAGACCTTTATGCTGGTCGAAATAGCCAAATAATGGAACTGAATGCACTGGAGAAATGAATATAAGGTAAGTGTAAAGAGTATTACTAAGTAGGGTATAGAAAAGTTACTAAATTAAGCTTAACCTAATACATAAAACATATAAACAAACAAAATAAAATAATCTACGAACCTGAGGGGCTCGTCAAATCCTAGAACTGACCAAAAATGATCTGCAGCCAAACTTAAGGATGTTGTATAGCTCGGTATGAACCAAAGTTGCAAAATTCTATGAAAGTTTTTAGAAAGTTCTCGTTCATTGGTCCCTGCACTCCATAAAAGGACAAAATCTATTCCTTATACAGTCTCTCAAGAAAGTATTTAAAACAAAACTTAACGTATATTAAAACTAATGGTCAATTATTGCATTTTAGGTACGCAGAATTCCCTAAAGGAAGCAGAATAATTATAACCAACTCCAAGAGATAGAAAGAAATGGCGTAAAAATAATTAAACTGTATTTCTAGGTAAGAAACTACAAATCAAGACCTCCCTGGAAGTCGAAAGAGATTCCAATAATCCAAGAAAGATGACTACTCCACTGGAATGAATTTAGAGGGTTGTAACTTACTTTGTTAATAGAGCATTATATAATTATTAATTTTTGTGACTTTAGTACATTTCCTGAGTTTTCTTACTAAACTAGGTTGTTTTATTTAATTTAAATGAGCTAAAATTGTATAATAAGCAAAAGCTATTAGCTCCATTATTAAGCAGTGATCTTTAAACTCAAAACGCTATAGAGAAATATTAAAAAGTTGAAAAAGGTGAAAGATCATTAACATTTATCTGATAATTTTTATTAATGTGATTAAAAAAATTGTAGCGTGTCACAATGGCAAGATTGACACGTTACATCTTAAAAGAGTTTATTTCGGTTTAAAGAAACAATAATTCTGAAAAAGAAGAATTGTTAAATATCAAAACTAGGTCTTTACGTTATTTACTAAAATAGTACAGGGCGAGCGTGAGTAATTTCGTAGTTTGAGCCCTTTTTCGGCCAGAAATATTTTTAAATGGTGCATAAGAACTCAAATATGTATTTTTTTTAAACCAAGATTTTTCTTCAGACAAATTAAATTTTCACAAAGTTCTAATATACCTTCTCTCAATTTTTATGAATTTTTTTTTATCAAGCCAGTGGCGTGGTTATTTTCACTTTTTTTACTCTTTTTTTCGTTTTAAACGACTTTCGTAAAATTTTGTGATAAGCTTGACAATTCTCTAAACCGTTCTAGTTTTTTAGCTGCTACTACCCGGTACTTTTGTCAGAAAGTAATATTTTGTATAACGGTGGTCTAGTAATAAAATTGCGGTATCTAATTGTTTTTAAAATCCTTTTTTAACTTTGATTGCTACGCCGGCTTTTAGGTTAGAAGCTAATAATAAATTCCCCAAGAAGATATGAAACTTACAATAAGTCAGAAATACTAACACAAAAGATCCAATATGGTGGATTAAAAATGGCTAGTTATTCACCGATTTTCTCCAAACAAAGTTTGTTTTAATTCATTTGAATTAAACTGTTAATAAACTATTAATATTTTGCTTTTTGAATGTATCGTGAATATTTAAAAAACCACAATAGTGCAGGCGCTGTAGGTAGTTGAGTATGCAAAATATGAGGACCGCAGTTTGACAATGGATTCTAGCTGACAATGGGTCGCAGATTAACGATCTGGATATTGCCGAGCCAGATTTTGGTCCCATTATTTTTTATCCCCCCTTATAGTCGTGTTCTTGAAAACTAAGCCCTTTAATAAAAATTGTGTCCTATAGTCTATAATAGACAATGAAATTTTCTTTTAAACGATGTATAACAAGGCAATATTAGTTTTATTTATAACAATTTGGGGTCATCCATAAATTACATCAGTTTTAAAAAATCACCAAACTTTTTTACATGTTTTATCGAACTAAACTTTTTGGGAAAAAATATTTTACACTTTATTGTAGAAAATGTAATTCCCTTTTTAACAGTGTATAAGTTAGTGTATTTAGACTAATACTAAACTCTCCAGCAGCGACTGGGCGCCGCCAACTCGGCGCCGCCAACTGGGCGCCGGCAACTGGGATCCGCCATTAAAATTTTTTTAATACAGGATAAAACTCTCAAGCACTGTAAACTTTTAAGTTTGAGACAAAACGGTTTAAAAATAAAGAAATCCACCATTTTGAATCCCCGATTTTGAATTTTTTATGAATTTTAATCAAAAATCATTATCAGCGACTTGAAAAACTGCCAAGTTCTATATTTGATACATATCGGTGCATAGATAAGAAAATCCGCCATTTTGGATCCGCCATTTTGGATCCGTCATTTTAATTTTTTTAAGTTTGAGCATAAAACTGTATTAAGCACTGCAAACTTTGAAGTTTGCCATTCTTGTAATCAAAAACGTAAACTTTATGTTAACAGGTTACAAAAACTCTACACCTACCAAATTTCAATACTCGACTTCATGGATTTAACTCTACTTAACAAAAACAAATTTTAAGAAAATTATGTAAAAGGTTTTCTAAAGATGATTTTGCATAAATAATAATTATAATTTGTTTTTCATTTGCACATTTTATCAAAAAAAAAATATTTTAGTCCAGCGCCGAGTTGGCGGCGCCCAGTTGTCCCATTCCGTCCAGCAACGTCTGTTTTTTGAGAAAATGTAAAAAAAATAAAAAATGTTAAAAAAATTTAAAAAAATGTTTGTCATATGTTTTACCTGATTATCTTAAAAGCTAAGCCCTCTTTCAAATATTGTGTTCTATAGTTACGAAACTATAGCAAAAACTGGAATGCTAATCGGACCTGGAAAATCTTACGAATATGACCGCTAGAATTGATAAAAAGCGTGGTCATTGCAATCAATTCAATTTACATTTTTAAAAAAATCTAATTATTGCCTGTACAATCCAAAAATTATATTTTTTCCGTATTATTTATTACATTCATTTTTCCCATCCTATAATATTTTATAATATTTGTTATTTTATGTAAAACATTTAAGTTCTAAACTTTTTAGATTGGTTGAAAATCCGCATGTAAATATTTAAAAATTCCTATTATTTTTTTTTTGTTAGCCGCATCTATGTATACCGGGGGCGATACTTGATTGTAACTTCTCGCTTTCTGTGACGTCATGTAGATAACATAGCGAAATTGGCATCTAGCTAATGCTTAATCATGTTTCCGCGAGCGGCGACAAATGCCGAAGGAATTAATATGTTAACGTAAAATTTTGCACAAATGTAGGCTTGAGTATACTTAAGAAGCTTGGTAAAATTGGGCCAGATTACAAGAATGCATGCCTTGTTTTGGGGCTTTTCTGAACTCACGCGGAGCCCCAATTTTATCGATGTTTCAAGTCATTACTTAAAATTAGCCAATTGATTAAAACCAAATTATGAAATGCCAAAACGTTCGTTCGGTAACTGTCTAATCAATTTTAAATATTGTCATTTGTTTTTTGAGTTTTGAAGATTTTTGGGAAGTTATACAACATTTTTACAATCTAAAATACAGGATAAAACAAAATTTTGATATTAAACAAAAGTCAGAACGCTAACAGACTCAATTGGTTGACTCAAAAAAACTTCGAATAAAAACCCATTTTTATTTTTCATATTACAAAAGTAATCCTTATCAGTGGGCAAAGTTGTTTTCCCGCACGAGAAAGCAGCTAGACGAACAACGTGAGGCGAAAACATAGTAAACTTGTCATTCGTCTATTGGCGAAAATCAAATAATCTTTTAATGCGGAATAATACTTACATTTTCTGCGGGAAAGTGCTACTTTACATATGCAAAAGTATTTGAAAAGTAGCTATTTCACGCTTGCTCCTCGAATTTCTTTAAAAAAAGTATCGTCTGATGATGTCAGAAAGTACTTTTAAACCCTGAAAAGAGTGATAAAAAGTACACTAGAGTCCCTGTATGTTTATATATTTGCCAAATATGTCAACATACAGGGACTCTAACTTATACCAATGGATAAAAGTGGCACTTTGAACAAGGTTTGTACACTCTTTCTTGCACTTTCAGACTTTTTTCTCAGTTTTTACCCAACTGCCGCACGGCGAAAGCAAGAGTAATGTTTTTCGATTGTTGTATGTACGTATGTCATATACGTAATATTCCAATACACCCGGTTAGCTATTTACTCTATAAGTGGTTTTTGAGTATCACATTAAAGGATGACAATACTAAAATTGCATAAGTCTGTCCTTGGCTATGGCTATTCCCTTAAAGAATAGTTTTTTAATTATGTTTTAAAAATTCCATAAAGAATATAAAAAAGTTTATAGAATTAAATTTGTTGTAATTATTAGATTCAAAATTTTATAGACGCTACAGATACACTATTGTCTTTAAAATGGTGCTGTGTTAGTTTACAATAGAAGTGCTAAAACTCAAACAATTAATTTTACGGTTTTCTATATAATCTAATAACAGTGTAAAAAATTCTACCTTTCGCACCAAACTTATCTTGAAACAGTTCACAAAGTAGGTATTTTTTGCATGCGAGCAGAAAATAATAAAATACGTAGGCATTTGTAAATGGCCGAACAACGCATTAGTGGTTAGTGGTTTGACCAGCAATCAAGTGAAAAATAAACTACTGCCTCTAGTAAATCTCTCTGAAAAATTAATAAATAATATTGTTTTGTATCATCATGCATTTTGCGTGCGGAAAATTGCACTTTTCCGCACTAATTCGGAAAGAAACCTTCCCGTAGCAACAATGTTATAGTCATAAAAATCACTAAAAACCCCAACTTGACAAAATTTAATACAAAGAAATCTCCCCTTTGGTACACTAAGGGCGTAAGTCACATTCATTACACACGTAGCCTTCGCACTTATTGTACCAAACAATAAGGACGTCAGTTGCGTGTGTAATGAATGGGACTTACGCCTTTAGTGCACCAAAGGGGAGAAATACAATTAAAGGTTTTTTCCATGTATATTACGTATTTAGTTGCGCCTAAGAAGTTCGGTCAAGCATTCGTGTGTGGAAAAATAAGAGTATAGAATGTAAGTAAACTTATGCAATAAACTTGTTTTAATATTGCGGTGCACACAAATTTATGAGATCAACTTGTTTTGACATTACGGTGCATAAAATAATTTACCTACTCGCGTAAAGTAATTACTTTACCGCACGCCGTTCAGTAAAGGTACTTTACCGAACCCGCACCATTTGGAGACCTTAGCAACACGGTTATAAGGCAACTTCAATATTTGCTTACATTTCAATTTCGTCTAATTTGACATGTTTATTTATAAATTACATTAAATTTTTTGAAAAAAAAAGGTACTCATAGGTAAAATATTGTACCTAACACAGGCGGAAAGTGTCTTTACAACCCTTGACGGCTTGACCGTCCAACTGCCGTCACGTGCGGTAAAGTATCACCTTCCACACTTGTTAGGTAAAATTTTTACACTGTACCTACAGGGTGTGTCATTATATTTTTCCCCACCCTTTTAGACCATTAATAATTGATTAAGGAATATAAAAGAAATTGTGTTCGAATTCGCGAAATTTTTACTTTTAAATTGCAGCTTAACTTTATTCCTGATGCTTACTCTATTTGACAGGCGCTCAAATTTAAAGTTTTTGTAAATGTTATTTAATTAATAGATTAGGCTTGGAATATGCCTTCCGAAAATACCCTATATGTCGCAGTTTTAATAAATAGTTTCTGAAATATTAGCGATAAGTATTTAAATGACAAAAAATAACATTACCACTTTTGTGATAATTTCAGTGTCCTTATTTCGAACCATGTTAGTCCCCATGTATAAACAGTGAAAATGACAAATATATATTAATTTTTAATGACGCTCAAAATGACAACAAAGTTTATATGTCGTGTCACATCATGTCATTCTCACTGTTGATACATGGGGACTAACGTAATTTGGAATAAGGATACTAAAATTAACAAAAGAGCGGTAGAGCGGTACTGTTACCTTTTTATCAGTTTAAAAAATAATTGCTAATATCTCAGAAGCTATGGCTATAAACTACGGCATATCGGGTATTTTTGGAAACTATTGGAATATAGTCTCTTAAATATATAGCCTAATCTATTAATTAAATAATATAAGGAGCATCCAATTTACAAAAACTATAACTTTGAGCGCCTGTCAAATATGGTGAGCATCAGGATTAAAGTCAAGATGCAATTCAAAAGTAAAAATTTCGCGAATTCGAACACCCTGTACAGTGCAAAAATTTTACCTAACAAGTGTGGAAGGTGATTATTTACCGCACGTGACGGCAGTTGGACGAACGACGCAAAGTGGAGTTAGGTACAATATTTTACCTATGAGTACCTTTTTTTTTTAAATTTGATGTAATTTATAAATAAACATGTCAAATTAGACGAAATTGAAATGTAAACAAATATTGAAGTTGTCTTATTACCGCGTTGCTAAGGTTTCCAAATGGTGCGGGTCTGGTAAAGTACCTTTACCGAACGGCGTGCGGTAAATTAATTACTCTACCGCACGACGCGAAGCCGAGTTCGGTCAAACCTTCAAGGGCTGTAAAGACACTTTCCGCCTGTGTTAGGTACAATATTTTACCTATGAGTACTTTTTTTTTTCAAAAAATTTCATGTAATTTATAAATAAACATGTCAAATTAGACGAAATTGAAATGTAAACAAATATTGAAGTTGTCTTATTACCGCGTTGCTAAGGTTTCCAAGTGGTGCGGGTCCGGTACACCCAATATGCAAAATCATCTTTTTGCAAAATGATTTAAACACACATTATATAGTTTCTCTTTATTTTATTAAAAATTATAGCAGACTATTTAATTATTGTGTCAGTTACTCCCTAAAAACTAACTTCTTGCGCACAGAAAAGTGGAGTTTTCCACATCCTAGTAGAAAATAGTAAATTTAACAAGTGCAAAAATATTACTTTGCCGCATGTAATTGCAGATGGCCGAATAACGCGCTTAGATGGCCGGGCCAGCAATTAAGTGAAACAAAATTTTACAAGTATTTATTTATATTAAATTTTGACAACGTATATCGTTTTGTCCGACACGTTTATTTTTAATTTTTTGTTATGGTGTTTTTTTTCGCACTAGTGCGGAATAGGTTCCTTTCCTCAAAAAACTATTTTTATAGTTTTCCTCGGGCGTGACGAGAGCTAAAGTTGCTCGGAGGCGAAGTGAAAGCGCAAGGCACAGTGGTCTATGCCAGAAATGCGTTCCCTACTATTAATATTTTAAATCACAGAAAATTCAAGTTTTAAAAGGTAAAGTGCTATTGTGAGATATCAATATGGTAAAGCGGTATTTTATTTGTTTATCCAAAAAGGGCCTGGAAATTCACTTGCACACGTAAGTATTGATAGTTTAGTTAGTTACACCATTGTTTTAGTGTAAAGAGTTGTTAAAAGCAAAGGATAAAAATATAATTAAAGCATTGGTGCACCTAGAAAGGGGGCTCGGGGTCCGGCCACCTCCAAGCCTAAAGATTTTTAGATATTTTCCACATATTTCATAAATAGAAAAATAAAATAGCATAAAATACAGTATCATGGGCTCTCGCCCTACACCTCAAGACATATTCATGGTTACGACACCAATTAAAGCAAACTAAAAAATCAAAATGGTTTTCCAGAGCGCTTATTATTCGAAGAGCTTGGACACGTTTTTGTGGTTTAAATGAAACGGTTGACGTAGTTACGCGAGCTAACAGTTTAAATTGATATAAAATTCAAGACATGCAATGTGTCAAGCAAAATTCTATTGTTGATATATTTGACGTTTAGAAAAAGCTACGAAGATCACTCAATTATTTTAAAAAATGCATTTTTTTTAATAATTACTAAACCGTCATAAAATATTTAAAAAAAAATACATTAAATAACATAAAAAACCTTATATTTAAACATTTAAAAATTGCGGTTTATAAAGACAATTCCACGAATAAAAATTTGTGCGGGAATTCGAATTCTCGCAGCAAATGAGGGCAAGAAGTACGTAATTCTCGCAGGAGAGTAGAAAAAACTTTTAGAAGTCGAATAAGGCATTAACATTTTTAAAAATAATTTTTTTCCAACCCTTTCTTTTTTAAAATTTTTATGTTAAGCAACTATTTTCTTTTAATGGAATACGCGTGTAATAAATAAATTAGCTTATTCTTAAACCATTCAAATAAGAAAGCCAAAATTATATTTATTAGTATGATATAAGAAGTGAAACCAAAATAGGTTTGGGACAGTCACGTGATGATGATGATGTGTTTATTTTTTAATATAATTTTTTTGTGACAAGTTTATTTATTACTCTGTCTTTGTCATTTTTTTCTTCGACTTATATCTCAGAAATCTCACCACGACTTTCGCAGGCTGAAATAAGCTTTCAGTGCCAAGCAAGAAGCACAAACAAACCACGCCTCTGCCATAATCTGCCACAAACCTACATTGGTTTCACTCTTTCCAATCACCCCGTTTTTAACTTAAGGCCTGCGCAAACACATTATTTGGCCCGATAAGCCTAGGCAGTCCATGTGAAAGATAGATTTGTGCACACTCGATACTTCTTTTCTATATAAACTCTGCATCACACATTGAAAGTTATCGTTACTTGTTTAGAAGCTTTAAAAAATAGTTGTGGTATACCATGTATCCCAGATAAAAGTTATTACACGGTTTCTTATGCGAATTTTGAAAACAGTAATACACATAAATTTGGATTATTGGGTAAACATTGGCGCTATTCCGAGCCCAGTCTATTTCAAAAATAAAAATATCTATAAAGACTTTTAAAATATCAAGCAATAAATAAATTATTTTTATTAAAAGCAGTTTTTAGTTTTTGCTTAATATTTGGAAAACCCTTGTAGATATTTTAAATTTTAATACAGCACCTGATTGGGCTCAGAATATCGTCAATTTTTTCCATTTAACCAGAATTATAATATCTCTTATCATTTCCAAAATCCTCATAAGACCCCATGTAGTTAATGTTATATGTTATATATAGTAAGTATTTTTTTAATATTATCTATTTGTAAAAATTATACTACCCGCAACTTAATGAATTATATACGAAGTAACTGGAACGACCATGGCTATATGAGACACTGAGACAAAAATTTAAGAGTGACAACATAGAATAAATGCTAAGCATTGCAATCTTTCTCTTTCTAGTTCTAATCACCTGTGGTATTCTGTGAACTTAATACTTCAAGGAGCTGGTCATTTGTGATTTGTCATTAAAGTGTTTGTCAATGTTGTCAGTAGCACCTCCTGCGCAGCGTGCTCTCTCTACAAAAAATGTCAATATTTTTGCCTCACTTTGCATATAGAGATTATTGCCGTTAATAGGTCTTACGAGAATCTCTCAGTTTAGTGCCCTTTTTAGCCTATTAACCTTCCCATCATTTTTGACGTTGGTCAAAGCTGTCACATTATTTATTGATCCAGGAGACGATGTGAAGCCTTCCAAAAAGGCGCCACAAATGAAATTGCCTTATTTGAAAAAAACTTGCTTGCGATTAAACTCTTTAAAAAAAAAATCTCTATATCGTTATTTAAAGTTGTAGGAGTACATTTACATAGATAGGGTTTTTGGCCACTGTGCGCCGATAAATCAATGTGACGACACGGGTCACATGTGTGGGGATGATATACACCAATAAAATAATATGCATGAGTAAAATAATGCATCTGTTTAAAAATAACCAATCAGGACATTTTATACTAAATTCTACAAGAAGGACACTCTTATGTACATTTGATATTGCCATTTCTTAATGTTTTCATCAAGAACTGGAAATTACCGTGGGTATTGGAATATTACGTATATGACGTATGTAAGTAAATATGTATGTTTGTGTCACGCTAGAGGCTAAACGGCTGAACCGATTTTGACAGAAAAGGTGTCGTTGAATTGCTACTGATCCCGAAGGTACTATAGGCTACATTTTTTTAAACACGAATCAACATGGCAGTCTTCAGACGTCATTTTGTCACATGATGTAGGCTTTAAGGCATACAAATTATCTAAATTTCAGGCGATTTTATTGAAATTCCTTTGATTACGCATTGTAAATATTCTCTAATTTGTTCTAGTTACTTTGTAGTCCTCCCTGCTCCTACCCATCTCTCCGCCTGTCATTCCCCCCGCCCTATTCACGATACATTCAAAAAGCACAATGAATTAAAACGAACTTTGTTTGGAGAAAATGAACCGAACCGAACCAATTGAATGACGTAAACAATTTTTTTCTAAGCCTTCTGGTTTTTTGAAACCATACCCAAATTTGTTATTTCTTATGACTGCCATATTGGATTTATACTTCGGCAATTGAGCATAAAAGAAGCTTTTCAACCGTGTATAATAAGCTTATCTTTGGGTGATGGAAAATGTGAATTTACTAAAAAAACAGTTTTTCACTTAGTTGGCTGTGAAACAAATGCCGTAGTTGTGTTTGTTGTCATACCTACATAACTACCTTTCAAAACTTATCCATTTATTTGGTTCATATCTGTAAGGCCCTTATTTTTTAATTTTTCTCCGGCTAAGAAATAATACAATTTCTTAAAATCTATCGTTTATTTTTGAAACAAAAGTTTGCATTTATTATTTAATTTAATATAAAACTAAAAACCAATAAGAAAGCATTGATTTAAATAAGCAAATGTTCGAAAATTCCACCGTTGTGACTCATGCAAATCCTGCATCGATGAATTAGAGATGCATGCATGCATCAGGAATTTCTTCTATAGCTTATACAAGGACTGCCTCAAGTTCTTCTATCGTATTATGAGTAGTAGAATAAACTTTATCCTTTAAGTATCCCCAAATACAAAAATCAAGAGGCGTAAGGTCCGGTGAACAACTGGACCTCGATTTCCGATTCAGTTATTTCCATGTTGCTGATTCAAATAGTTGGTTATGATTCTTGCATTATGTGGAGGTGCTCCATCTTGCTGGAACCACACGTTTGCTACATCTTGAAAAGGCAAATTTTCTAAAATTTGGTCAACGTAATTTTATATAATTTCTAGATATCGAGGTGCCATCAAATTATTATGAAAAATGTTAAATAATATCTCGGAGTGCTTGACTAATATGTGTTGCATATGGATGACACTTAAATTTTTAAGAATTCTTTGTGCAGTTGATTTGGGTACTTCAATATTATTTTCCAGTTCACGAAGGGAGATGCCAGGAAAGTCAACGGCACTTTGTAAAACCAGAGCTTCAATATTTTCATCAGGTTGTCGATTACGATTTTATTTTTTAAAGGAACCATATTCAATTTAATTATTACTAAATATTCTGAATATTGACAAACTTGGTTGTCGTCTTTCTGGATATCTCTGAAAGTACATATCTCGAGCTCCTACAGCATTCTTATTACACAAAATATACCATTTATACATATCTACTTTCTCCCAATTTCGAAACCTTTCCATGTTAAATTAGATTGATAATGTGACTCAAAAAAATCTTAAGTAATTTAGAAACTTTAAAACTCCAACAAAGAAATAAATGACAAAGTTTTGACAGATAGCTACGTAGATATGACAACAAACGCAACTACGGCCAGCCAAGTGAAAAACAGTTTTTTAAATAAATTCACATTTTCCGTCATCAAAGATAACAATGAGTATATGATCCATATAGAGCTGAAATAAATTCGTCTAATACGCAATATTCAACAAGTACTATGATCTAATGGCATTTGTATGATAGACATGAACCTCTGAACTCGCACATGCAACTAAATCGTACTATTGTAGTCCCTAAATATTGCGCAATAGACGAATTAATCTCAGCGCCATCTGCCCCTCAATGTTGCAAAGCTCGCCGGCTGCCACTCTATATGATTCATATACTCTTTGAAGATCGGCCTATTATACATAGTTGAAAAGCTATTTTAATGCTTTATTTATTGACGTATAAAGTTAATATGGCGGTCATAAGAAATAACAAAATTGGCTGTGGTTTCAAAAAAAACTAGAAGGCCTAGAAAAAATTTGTTAATGTCATTCGATTGGCACAAAACTACCAAATTTCAATTTTTCAAAAAACATAATTTTTTTGCTCGGTATTTTACTATAGTAGGTATCTTTAATATTGATAGAGCACCTGATTGGGCTTAGAATAGCGCAACTTTTTCTCATTTAAACAAACTCATATCTCTTGCCGTTTCCGGAATCCCATTAAGGTATTAACCGGAGGAGACTAGGAACCGCGGCAAAAATTCATTTATGAAAACAATTCGATTTGACCCCTAGATGCTTCAATAAGTTGGAAAAGAAGAGAAATATTTGTTGGAAAGACGTATGTTTATTCTTTATACATCGAATGGGTCGATCGATTTACCAGTGTCGGCGGCAAAATATTTATTTATTAACTGTAAATATCTAACTTATTAAAACAAGCAATTTAATTTAGTTTACAGCTGAATGGATACCTATTGACAAAAAAATTAATAGCATTGTTGAGTTTACTTAATACAGAAGTCGAACATTAAAAATAAGAGTCAGTCTCTAATGAAAACAGCCCACTTAATTTTCGAACCGGGGCACTCACCGAGAATTGTGAAGTTATCTCCACCAGCCGAAAACGGTTTTTAGAGCTAGATATGTGTAGTGCCACTTTTTTTTGGATATTAAAAAGTAAATATATTTCTAGTTCCTTTTTTTTATAAAAAGTTTGCAGTGATAATGTAAAAAATTAACAGAGCCCTGTTTGGATAAAGATATTTTGGAGCTTTTTTCAAAAAACCCTTGGTTTATTCTTTGACGGGGACACAATTTGCTTACTTTGTGAATTTATTAAGATGGACCCCATACATGGGGTTAGTTTTACCAATTTGTTTTAATTAGGATTGTAACCATGGCCAGAACGAAAATAGGCTTTTTGGTTATGCTACTCTAGATTTTTCAATTTTTCCTAAATTTAAAATTTCTGGCAAATATATTTGTATTTACTGCCTCCTACGACGGTGGTTTTGTCTCTTTTAGTAAGATTGAAGGTGTGTCTACGAAAAATATGTACCTAAAAAACAACTCTTTTATATAGCGAGTTATTTTGAAAAAAGTTAATGCGACACTTATTCCGTCGGACGACCATCTCGGTTTTCATCAGCAGTTTCATTAGATAAAATACTGGGAAAAAGTGCAACACTGACTTTGTTAGATGATTACAAAAATTTAACTATTTTTTCCAGAAGAAGGCTTTTTATAAATAAATTGATTCATGACGAATCTGATACCTTTCTAGCTACGTCTATATAGTTCAAGTGAAGTCATGATGTATCAGCTTTAAAAACAGTTTTTGGTAAATATCTAAGAAAACCGAAAACCGTTTATTGATACGATGCTTTGTTAAAAAGTTGTCATTAGCATTAATGGATTTTGACCAAAATCTAATCAGCTCGTTAGAGCGTCCTACACCATTTCACCTGAAAATTTTATAAAAATCGGTTTAGCGGTTTAGGTGGTATCGTGTTACGGACAGAAATAATACACACACACATACAGACAGACATCACAACGATATGGTTAAGACAGGTGAAAATACAATCAAATAACACATTTTCGGTATTATCTCAAAAAAAAAATCGTCGAAAATAATACCTTCTCTAGCCATTGCTACGCGGGGTAGAAGGTAAAAATATAGAAACAGTTTAATTTATTTTAACAATTTTATTTATTCAAAATACAAGTGCATACGGTAGAAAGGTTAAAATTGTTACAACGTAATTTGAGATGTAATAATGTAAAAATTAAATTTATTATGTTACAGATGAGGTGCCTAGTATCAAGGGCGAGTCAGTCAGAGCTTCATATCATATTTTTTGAGAAAACTTTTTGACAGGTAACAGCTGTTTACCATAACAAATAGCATAGGCCAACGATTAAAAGTTGTCAAAAGTTGCCTCAAAAATAATGATATCATCATTTTTACTTTTAAGTAAAACGCTTAAGGTAAATAGTTTCTTATGAAAGAAAATAATAGTTTCGTAAATCGCAAGGTAAGTTTCCGAAATTCTTACTAGTTTAAAAAACAATAAACAAATGAAGACTGCTATGTTTGATATTGACAATTGAATATTGTAGATTTTAAATGAATTGCATTCAGTTTTTAGATTTTAACAATCATCCTTAGAAATGGATTTTATTTAACAATGAAAGAATTAATAATTAATTTGCTAACAGTTTATAGGGTTAAAAACAAATCTGCGTGTAGAGACCTCGTCTTTACACACTTTAAACGTTTGGTTAGGATGCTTGTAGGTTGGTTTATTTTATTTTAGGTTAGACAACCTTAAAAATTCAGAGTAGGTAAAAATGACTAACCCATCCTAAAAAATTGCCTTGATCAATCCAAGGTATACGTAGGGGGTAAAAAAAATACTTGCCATATTAATAAGATACCTTTTTTACCTTTTTTGTTGAAAATCAAGGCTTGTAGTTCAGTTAAAAGTATCAAAACCTCAAAACTTAGGACACCCTGTACATTTTTTAACTAAACTTATGTCTAGACACTTATAACAAATAAATAATTATTCATATAATAGCCTAATATTTGTTTTCTGATTTTATATTGATTTCTACGGCACTGGTCTTTGTTTTATTTTGAAGGTCAAACAGGCTATATGAAACTTACTTATGGAACGAAAGTTCTGGATTAATATTGTCGAGTTTTTTGCACACAATACATTCCCGCACCATTTTAGTCTTTAAAGAATAATTTTTAGTCCAGGGGGCCGATTTTTGTAACATTAACCTTCCGATCGTTTTGGCCGACTAAAAAATTTTAGCCACAAGATGTAGCCTGAAGCCCGGCAACGCCGCCGGTATAGACTCCACAGCACCCCTTGGCAGTGGCGATGAATAGCGTGGAGGGTCGTCGCACAGTGGGACCAATTATTATAATTTAGCAGTTTTGTATTACAAGATTAAGGGGTAGTAAATCCTCAAAATTTTAGCTACCGATGTACCGGGTGTCCTATAAAAACATTTCATATTTAAAATGCAGCTAAATATTTGACTAGGTACTGATTTAAAAAAATTTTAAATACATGTAAAGTAAATAAGTTTTTCAATCCAACTAAACAAAAATGATCGCAAATATAAAATAAAGATAGCCGAAAATTAAAAGCTGAGAGGCATTTATATATTTTCTTTCAATTAAAAAAATACTGCGTTTACATCAGTATATCAATACAAAAGGTAGAGAGTTTTTTATCGCTTATTTCAGATACTACTTAACCAATTGTAATGAAATTTGGCATACATGTTTTATAAGCCATTCTCCCTTGTTAAGGCGATTTTTTTACGCTATGACATGTGCAAGTCAGGCCGAACCAGCGAAGCCAGCTATTGTTATTTTTTTAGGTTAGTTATTAATCAATTGGAATAAGAAACCGATACCTTCCTTAAGGCTTTAAATGCAAATAAAGATTAATATGGCTTTTTTTTAAATTCAAGATGGCTACAATACGCTAAAACTATACAACTTATTTGTTTTAATTGACGGAACATTTATATTTAATTTGGTTACACGGTTACAAAAGTACTAATTTAAAAAGGCAGTCATTAAAAAAAAATTAAAGAGAATGTCACATACTTGGATTTATATAACGATACTCTTTTTAAAAATAATTCCGCATTTTTAGATTATTTATAGTTTTTACCTGATAGCTTTGGCAGGGATGTGGGTATAATTGTTTTTTTCCTTTAAAATCGGTTTAATTTTAAATTTAATCACTGCTCCAAATTCAAACTCTTAAGGCAATCCAAATATAAAATAAAAATAACTCCATTTTGATGGTTATATTGTTATATTCGTGAAAATGCAAACATGTACTTAATTAAAGTTTTTTTTTAATAATATCTAACCAAACCACTTTTAATTAATGTTTTAGTACAGTTATTCCTTAACCCCATTCGTTATGTACAATTTGTACGGAAAAATAATAAAGATTTGATTTAATTTGAAAAATAATATTTATGTTTACAAATACTTGTCTACTTTTTAAAACTATCGGTCATTTTTCATAAGAATGAAATAATGTCTAAAGTAGTAAACACTTGTTTAATGGACTAATTAGGTCAAAAGTCATAAACCTAACCGAACCAATGCAAAAAAAGTGCGGACATTTGTAGTCCAGCCTACAATTAGTACCTAGACTATTGCGCCACCGAGGGGAGCGACTTGTCCGTTCATTTAATAGGTTTAATTTTTAGATCGGAAAAAAATTTAAGTAATGGAAGATATAAGGAAACTCGTACAAGGGGGATGAGTGTGATATAGTTTAGGTAGGCTAGATTAGTTTAGGTAGGCTAGATTAGTGCTAGTACCTAAAATAAGTATTGCAAAAAAATACAAATAATAAGAATTTTCTTTCTTCTACCCTCCCACCCACCCTTTAACCTTATTGTGCACATAACAGAAAATATTCAATGAAAAAAATGTGGCCGCGTACAAAAATTTGAGAAAAATTAGGCGCTATTAGAAAAAAAAATCGTTTGTTTAGCACGCTCTTCCACTCAGATCCATATATACAGGGTGTTCAATAACATAATTTTAGTATTAAATTTCTTGGGTGATTTTAAGACAAAAAGTTCATATAAACATAGGTCTACAAACGCTTAGTTTTCGAGATAATATTTTTTGTTTATTTTGATATAGCCATATGCCATACCGAAGCATTTTTTATTTTGATGATAGCAGTCTTTGGCGCAAAAGCTTTTTTTTTTAAACGGTTAGAGGTGCGAAAAAATTGCAAGAGACAAAAAAGTTTGCAAACGAAACAAGGATTTTACTTCTTGTTTTAGAATCTACCAGTGGCTTACAACAAAAAAATATCCCAGGAAAAAGGTGACATGAGCCCTGAAAAAGTATAACCTTCTAGATTTTTACTATCGTTTGGTATGTCTTATATATTTATTTAGATTACATGTATGGTCATAATTCTAAAGCTAATAATACTATAAACTAAAAAAAAACAAAAAAAAAATAAATAAATAAATAAAATTTAAATGTCAAATGTAATAAATTTCATTCAAGCCGGACTCTACGGGAATGGTACCAATTATGGAAGCAACGTTACCACTTCGCACTGCCAAACTGATTTTTTGAGTGATGAAGCTAAGAGTTTTCTTGTTAGGAATTTTTGAACTAATTTCCCTAACAAGCATCTTAGCTTCATCACCCCAAGGACCAAATGTTTCCACACTGAATGGACAAAAATAAAATCTCTCAACAAGTTCCCGATATTTATTATTTTTTTGATTTTCTCCCATTTTTGCAGCCTCTCCTGACTTAATAGAAGTTTTAGGAATATATGATGGAGCTACGGTGTCCCTACAAGTAGCATCCCAGAGCAACGCCTTTCCTCTCTTCCAAGGAACCAGGGTCATGCCATCCGCTCTCTTTCCGTCATCTCGACACACTCCAGGTGGTTCTAAAATAGCTGGAAAACCTGCTGAAATAAGTGACCGTTTAATGATGTCGTTTATCATCCTGTGGCGAACCAAACGACCAGCACTTTTTGTGCAACATAGTCCATGCAGACCATAAATATCAACTTGCTTGTTGCAAGTGCAGTCGTGGGGTTCACACACAGGTCGACCAAGTCTAAGCGATATCGATATACGGAAAGACGAGTCGTCTAGAAAATTCCCAAGATTTGAAGAAGGCAATGCTCTGAGCCAAGCTGAGCTTTCTGGCTCTTGTAGGGCGAGAAGACGTGCCTTAGATGTTAATGAAGTGAAGTGGGTAATTAACTTGTCACAATAGAATTTGCATAATTTTTTATCAAAATCTTTTTGATTTTCTAAGGTCGAAGTATCTGAAAAATGTGCCAAATTTTTATAATAAATTAAAGCTTTAGCATAGTCCAAATCTTCATTTGAGAAAATGGATGGAGGAAGAATAGAAGAAATTAAATTTTGAACATTCGAAGAGCAACCAAGAAAAGCTGAAAAACAAAGTGAAGATAATTTTCTGATACCTAAGCCGCCTAGATCAATAGATAAAGAGCATTGTGTCCAAGAAGTATCATCCAAAGTGCAGTTAAATATTGTTTACAAACATTCTTTTAAAATTATATCAAATTTTTCTAAACTTTTTGGAGCATTCCAGCAAGGTGCGCCGCGAAGGAGATAAGTTAGCCTGGGAATAGCAAATTAATTTTTTAAAAGGAAATATGCTATATGGGAATCAATACTTTTTAGTTCTGCATAAATTCTTTTGAAAAAACACATTTTGTTTTCCAGAAATTTTTCAATTTCTTGAGCAAAAAAGGGGCAACCAAGAAGGGAAATATTTTGTATTTGTATTTTTGAAAATTTCTCAACAAATGGGTATTTTTGAAGTATATCCTTTGATAAATCTAAATAATTATCTGGATCCGAAACGACTGAAATTTCACATTTTTTAAAGTTTATATTTAGGCCAATTTCTGAGCAAGAACTGGCTAGAGTATTGAAATCTTTCAAAACAGTATCTGGATCTCCAGCAAAACAACCATCATCATGTAGCATTGAAAAATAAATTTATAAAAATTTGGGATGTATTCTTTCACTCTTAATAAAATTGTTGATCGGTTTATCATATTGATTGCATTAAAAAAGTCTATTTTGAGTATACTTTTAGAGGTTAAATGTGGAAAAGAAACATAACGTCTAACTGCATGAGTGACAGCTTCACATCCACTTCTTGTGCCAAATCCAAGTTGGTTAGGACGAAAAATAGAACCTAAAATATCGTTTATTGAAAAACAAACTAATTTAGCAGTTAGTCTTCTTAAAGATAGTCCAACTGCTATGGGACGTATCCCCCCGTCCTTTTTATTGAGTGCACATAGAGAAGCTCCAAAGAAAATGGGAGTTATATTTTTAGGTATGTTTCCTTCTAAAATAAATTTTATGAAATCTGAGAGAGAAACCAAGAGATAAGGTCTTTTAAATGTTGAGGGCGTAGAGAATCGATGCCGCCCGCGGAGCCCGGTCTGAAAGAATAGACTGCTTTCCTAACATCTGAAACTGAAAAATTATGTGAATAACAATTGTTGCCTATATCTATGATACTTTCAAAATTTTGTTTTACTTCATGTTCGGGGTGTTTTTCTTGAAGTTTCTTTAACGTGTCTGGATCTTTTGGGGCGAGTTTATCATCTGAAGAGATAAATCAAATGGCACCTTTCAAATCCCCGTCAGAAATCTTCGATTTTATTTTTCGGGACAGTGAATTTTTGTGTTGGACTTCATTCTTCTTAGGATTATTATCTATTTTCGAAAAATTTTCGAAATGACATAAGAATTGTTGTAAAGGTAGTTTTTTTAATTTAATCCAGGTTGATAAATTTTCTTTAATGATAGTTGTAAGGTATTTACTTTTATTTTTTTTGTTTTTATCTGGAAGTCTTAGTACTCCATATGGAAAAATAAGTAAATGGCACCATGCTTCATCTGAATTTTTGTTTATGCAATTTTTTAAAATATAACCGAATTCTTCTGCTATGTTTGGTCGTGCGCCTTTGGAAATACGTTTTATAATTGGCACAGTTGATTTAAGTAAGTCCAACATTTTATTAAGGTCTAATATATTTAGCCGAAAAAGGTTCTCTTCACCCAAGGTTTTGTCTTCAAAATTTTCTGTTTTATGTTTTTTCGTAATATGCTGGTTTAGTCCTTTTTGTCCTTTGTAAAAGTTTTTACAAATATTGCATTATATTTTAGTCAAATTTAATAATAGATAACTGTTTGTGATTGAATTATTTAAAAATCTTCGTTAATATTTTTATGAAATTTTCGTATATGAATTTTTAGTTCTTGTTTGGTTTTAAATATACCTTCACATTTAGAACACCAAAACGTATCTCAGTCAGTTTCTATTGGAAAAATTAAATCAAAATGGCCTGCATCAAGACTCCCAGAAAAAAGTAAGTTAATCGATTGTATGTGTTCATTTCTACATATAATTTTTGGTGAATCACTAATTGATATATTCTTTGTCGTGTGTATTTTACTTGAGATAAAAATTTTAAATGTAATTTTGTATATTTCGGAAAGTGCCAAGCATTCAAATGTTATTCCGTAAGAACCGTTTTTAGCCATTTGTGTAATATATTTATCTTTCGAAATATCTTCGTCTGTAAAATTTTGAAAATCATTCCAATTTTTTGAAATAAATTCTACAGATTCATTTCGTAGTTTTTCATGAAAATTTTGGGTTTGATATAAAAAGTAACTCACAGCGCGAAATAAACAATTCCCATCTCCATCAATCAATATTCTTCTAAAAGTTTTCATAAAATCATTTAAACATCAGCTTGACATCTTGCACCAAAATAGATTTTTTTTAATTGTAAAAACTTTGATTAGCACTTCTAAATCGTTTGATTTCTTCTGTGTAATGTAGTTGGGTGTCTTCGGATCCAAGTTGGTATGTTTTTGTATTTGATATTTATATATTTAATGTAGAAAGTTGTAAAAAATGTATAGATGAAATATTTTTGTTGTTTTAATTGACGTTTATTTTATTATTATACTATAGTGTAATGACAACAGCTAAATATATGTGTTAAATTTGAGCTGCATATCTCAAAAACTTGCTATTGTTATGTGTTTTTGGTGACTCGAGCTATAAACAAAAAACTAAAAAATATATGAAATTTTAACACCCTGTATCTCGAACACTAAGCGTTTGCGTGTCTATGTTTATATAAACTTTTTGACTTACAATTACTTAAACACCTTATATAAATAAAAAATTGTATATGATACAATTTGAATTAGAAATTCAGTACAAAAAAAAACTGTGTACTAAGTAAAACATAGTACATACATAAGTTTGAAAGACATATTAAGTCCTACAAGTTTCTTAAAACATTGTTGCAACTCTTATCTTATTTTGGAACACAAGTTCCACAACGGGACAGAATTTTTCTTCTTTTTAAAAACATTTTTTGTATTAGAAGAGGACACTCTGATCTATCTTTTATATTTCACCATAAAGATTTCGTTGAGCCTTTACTTATGGAAAATAAAAACGTGATCTGGTTTATTTAGGAAAATACCTGTTATGTTTGTTCGTGGATACATTCCCCTACCCAAATGCAAAAGTGACTTTTACAAAGTTATGTCACATCATTAAATAAAAAATTATTGTGTGTGTTAAAATCACACGGCAGAAGTGTAAACTTCAACAAGGCGAAATTAATAATACTGGCCTTTACCTGCATCATCATGTAGCTCGCTGAATGTTCCTCTCACAGTCGACTCGAGCCGACTTCACCCGAATGAGCGTTACATTGCCGAGCCTGACGGCTTAGTTCAATTCAGTACCCACAAAAACAGCTAAACGCGCCTAAAGAAGTTACACTTCAAAAATCTTCAGTCCTTATGATATCGGACGGGGGGCAGATTGTGGTAGGTTTGTTGTGAGGGGGCTGGTTATCGGGGAGGGGGATATCTCACTTTACCCCTTCCCATAGAAATACAGGCAGTTATACTTTTTATGTAGGAATCTATTTGTATATTATTATTAAACTACAAAAACAGCAATTAAAGTAAAACGATGTTTTCTTTTTCTAGGAGAGCTTATTTTTTTATAATGAGTCACTTAATTATGTACCTAAAATTCTAGAAAAAAGAGAGCAGGAAAGCCTAGTCCGCAAGTTATTTGTGGACTTGGTCGGCGCCCCTGATAGATTATGTTAATTTCGTTTGAAAGGGGCTAATTTTGATCTTAGAGGGCTTACATCCTTCCCCAAGCTACTTCCTTGGCGTATAAACATACATTTATTCCATTCTTTCAAAAAATTTTGGTTTTGTTAATATTTAGTTTTACCAAGAAAAATTGCATTTGGATATCTGATTTGGCCCACTGTGCAACGCTACCGTCAATCAGTTCTGCATTTCACAACAAAAAATAAGCTTAATAAAGACAAAAGTGGGTTAGAATTGCATTTTTCTGGAAATTTTTATTTTAATTTATATTCAACTAATTTATATTTATGTTCAACGTTTGATAGTTTTGGTTTTGTAGCTGTTGTGCGATATGTTCAAACGTAAGTATTAGTCTAGTTTTGTCTAGTAATTTTGCTAACAAGGAGCCCCTTTGCCAAAAAAATATTTATTTTTCTCTTAGAAATATTATTAAAGACATAGCTAAATTATTTCCTGTGCGTAAAATACCAGTAAAAACTGTAGGAATCAAGAAATTTCAGCTTAAGTTGGTCTTGAGACTCAGTTTTGTTTGCATACCTAGTACTTTGTAAAAATAATTAGTGCTGAAAATTTGCATCTTCTTGAAAAATATTAGTTTTTAATATAGGATTTTTTTGTTACAGGTTACTTATGTGTCTACAACAACAACAAACTTCTCAAGCTTGCAAGCAATACCTATCATCTGCCACCAGAAAGAAAAGCTATCCACATGGCTGCTACATACTTTGAGTACATGTTTTACAGAACATTTTTTGTTCAGTTCTTCATAAGGATAATTATTCAGTAAAATTTTCTTGAAAATATTTTTGAACAAATTTCTGTTCAAAGAAAATGTTTAGCACTAAATGATTTCATACAATTTTCCATTTAAACAATAAAATTAATTTTAAAGATGTTTCTGCAACCCACTCTTTTCTATGAGGGTTAACAAAAATAACTACTACATACATTTTTTTACTCAAATGTCAAAAAATGCTTCAAACAAATCTTAATTTTAAAAACTATTTTTCTATAATCACCAAAAACAGTTGTTGATTTTAAGTAAGCACTGTTTAATTTTAAAAAATAACGTACCTTATGAAGTTTCTTCAATAATTAATTCACTTTTTATTTTAAAAAACATTTTGTTCAAAAGGATAATTATTCAACAAAATTTTCTTCAAAGAGAAAATTGTTCAAAAACATTTTCTTCAAATAGAAATTTGTTTGCACAAATTTCCATTTAAAGAAAATGTTTTTGGAGAAATTTCCATCCAAGGAAAATGTTTTAGGAGAAAATGATTTAGAAGAATTTTCCATTTGAACATATTTTTACTCAAATGTTACAAAAACTGTAAAATCTTAATTTTAAAATTTATTTTAGCTCACACTACTACTATACCATAGTAATGAGCTTTGTTGATTTTTTTGAGAAAAAAAAAGTTGCTCTGAGAGTTTAAGTGAAAATATGTCGTGTGTGATCTCAAACGAAAGGTAATTGAGTCTGGAATTAAACAAAATACATTTTAGTTTAAAAAAAAGGGTGGGGGTAGATTTCAAAAATTAGAGTTTAAGTCAAAACATGGCTTGTGTGGTATCAAACGAAAGGTAATTGAGTCTGGAGTTGAATAAAATATATTTCAGTTTTTAGTTATATTAACTCACACATACACTATAACTCAAGTACCTAGTGTGAGCTTAGGTACCCATATATTGGCAGAGTATTTTTATAATCACCAAAAACACATAACAATCTATGGGCACCTAAGCTCACACTAGGTACTATAGTTATAGTGTACGTGTGAGCTAATATAACTAAAAACTGAAATATATTTGATTGAACTCCAGACTCAATTACCTTTCGTTTGATACCACACAAGCCATGTTTTGACTTAAACTTTAATTTTTCAAATCTACCCCCACCTTTTTTTTTAACTAAAATGTATTTTGTTTAACTCTAGACTCATTTACCTTACCGCCATATTTCCACATAAACACTAATTTTTTATATTTATCCCCCCCTTTTTTTAAAAGTAAAATGTATTTTATTTAACTCCAGACGCAATTACCTTTCCTTTGATATTACACACGCCATATTTTTACATAAACTCTAATTTTTGAAATATACCCCCACCCTTTTATTTGGCTTGTGTTTGGTGGATTTTGTTCATTTTTAAATTTCATTAAAATCGGGCAAGCGGTTTTTGAGTTATGCGCGTTGGTCGTTACAGACAGACAGACAGACAGACAGACAGACAGACAGACAGACAGACAGACAGACAGACAGACAGACAGACAGACAGACAGACAGACAGACAGACAGACAGACAGACAGACAGACAGACAGACAGACAGACAGACAGACAGACAGACAGACAGACAGACAGACAGACAGACAGACAGACAGACAGACAGACAGACAGACAGACAGACAGACAGACAGACAGACAGACAGACAGACAGACAGACAGACAGACAGACAGACAGACAGACAGACAGACAGACAGACAGACAGACAGACAGACAGACAGACAGACAGACAGACAGACAGACAGACAGACAGACAGACAGACAGACAGACAGACAGACAGACAGACAGACAGACAGACAGACAGACAGACAGACAGACAGACAGACAGGACAGACAGACAGACAGACAGACAGACAGACAGACAGACAGACAGACAGACAGACAGACAGACAGACAGACAGACAGACAGACAGACAGACAGACAGACAGACAGACAGACAGACAGACAGACAGACAGACAGACAGACAGACAGACAGACAGACAGACAGACAGACAGACAGACAGACAGACAGACAGACAGACAGACAGACAGACAGACAGACAGACAGACAGACAGACAGACAGACAGACAGACAGACAGACAGACAGACAGACAGACAGACAGACAGACAGACAGACAGACAGACAGACAGACAGACAGACAGACAGACAGACAGACAGACAGACAGACAGACAGACAGACAGACAGACAGACAGACAGACAGACAGACAGACAGACAGACAGACAGACAGACAGACAGACAGACAGACAGACAGACAGACAGACAGACAGACAGACAGACAGACAGACAGACAGACAGACAGACAGACAGACAGACAGACAGACAGACAGACAGACAGACAGACAGACAGACAGACAGACAGACAGACAGACAGACAGACAGACAGACAGACAGACAGACAGACAGACAGACAGACAGACAGACAGACAGACAGACAGACAGACAGACAGACAGACAGACAGACAGACAGACAGACAGACAGACAGACAGACAGACAGACAGACAGACAGACAGACAGACAGACAGACAGACAGACAGACAGACAGACAGACAGACAGACAGACAGACAGACAGACAGACAGACAGACAGACAGACAGACAGACAGACAGACAGACAGACAGACAGACAGACAGACAGACAGACAGACAGACAGACAGACAGACAGACAGACAGACAGACAGACAGACAGACAGACAGACAGACAGACAGACAGACAGACAGACAGACAGACAGACAGACAGACAGACAGACAGACGACAGACAGACAGACAGACAGACAGACAGACAGGACAGACAGACAGACAGACAGACAGACAGACAGACAGACAGACAGACAGACAGACAGACAGACAGACAGACAGACAGACAGACAGACAGACAGACAGACAGACAGACAGACAGACAGACAGACAGACAGACAGACAGACAGACAGACAGACAGACAGACAGACAGACAGACAGACAGACAGACAGACAGACAGACAGACAGACAGACAGACAGACAGACAGACAGACAGACAGACAGACAGACAGACAGACAGACAGACAGACAGACAGACAGACAGACAGACAGACAGACAGACAGACAGACAGACAGACAGACAGACAGACAGACAGACAGACAGACAGACAGACAGACAGACAGACAGACAGACAGACAGACAGACAGACAGACAGACAGACAGACAGACAGACAGACAGACAGACAGACAGACAGACAGACAGACAGACAGACAGACAGACAGACAGACAGACAGACAGACAGACAGACAGACAGACAGACAGACAGACAGACAGACAGACAGACAGACAGACAGACAGACAGACAGACAGACAGACAGACAGACAGACAGACAGACAGACAGACAGACAGACAGACAGACAGACAGACAGACAGACAGACAGACAGACAGACAGACAGACAGACAGACAGACAGACAGACAGACAGACAGACAGACAGACAGACAGACAGACAGACAGACAGACAGACAGACAGACAGACAGACAGACAGACAGACAGACAGACAGACAGACAGACAGACAGACAGACAGACAGACAGACAGACAGACAGACAGACAGACAGACAGACAGACAGACAGACAGACAGACAGACAGACAGACAGACAGACAGACAGACAGACAGACAGACAGACAGACAGACAGACAGACAGACAGACAGACAGACAGACAGACAGACAGACAGACAGACAGACAGACAGACAGACAGACAGACAGACAGACAGACAGACAGACAGACAGACAGACAGACAGACAGACAGACAGACAGACAGACAGACAGACAGACAGACAGACAGACAGACAGACAGACAGACAGACAGACAGACAGACAGACAGACAGACAGACAGACAGACAGACAGACAGACAGACAGACAGACAGACAGACAGACAGACAGACAGACAGACAGACAGACAGACAGACAGACAGACAGACAGACAGACAGACAGACAGACAGACAGACAGACAGACAGACAGACAGACAGACAGACAGACAGACAGACAGACAGACAGACAGACAGACAGACAGACAGACAGACAGACAGACAGACAGACAGACAGACAGACAGACAGACAGACAGACAGACAGACAGACAGACAGACAGACAGACAGACAGACAGACAGACAGACAGACAGACAGACAGACAGACAGACAGACAGACAGACAGACAGACAGACAGACAGACAGACAGACAGACAGACAGACAGACAGACAGACAGACAGACAGACAGACAGACAGACAGACAGACAGACAGACAGACAGACAGACAGACAGACAGACAGACAGACAGACAGACAGACAGACAGACAGACAGACAGACAGACAGACAGACAGACAGACAGACAGACAGACAGACAGACAGACAGACAGACAGACAGACAGACAGACAGACAGACAGACAGACAGACAGACAGACAGACAGACAGACAGACAGACAGACAGACAGACAGACAGACAGACAGACAGACAGACAGACAGACAGACAGACAGACAGACAGACAGACAGACAGACAGACAGACAGACAGACAGACAGACAGACAGACAGACAGACAGACAGACAGACAGACAGACAGACAGACAGACAGACAGACAGACAGACAGACAGCAGACAGGCAGACAGGCAGACAGGCAGACAGGCAGACAGGCAGACAGGCAGACAGGCAGACAGGCAGACAGGCAGACAGGCAGACAGGCAGACAGGCAGACAGGCAGACAGGCAGACAGGCAGACAGACAGACAGACAGACAGACAGACAGACAGACAGACAGACAGACAGACAGACAGACAGACAGACAGACAGACAGACAGACAGACAGACAGACAGGACAGACAGACAGACAGACAGACAGACAGACAGACAGACAGACAGACAGACAGACAGACAGACAGACAGACAGACAGACAGACAGACAGACAGACAGACAGACAGACAGGCAGACAGGCAGACAGGCAGACAGGCAGACAGGCAGACAGGCAGACAGGCAGACAGGCAGACAGGCAGACAGGCAGACAGGCAGACAGGCAGACAGGCAGACAGGCAGACAGGCAGACAGGCAGACAGGCAGACAGGCAGACAGGCAGACAGGCAGACAGGCAGACAGGCAGACAGGCAGACAGGCAGACAGGCAGACAGGCAGACAGGCAGACAGGCAGACAGGCAGACAGGCAGACAGGCAGACAGGCAGACAGGCAGACAGGCAGACAGGCAGACAGGCAGACAGGCAGACAGGCAGACAGGCAGACAGGCAGACAGGCAGACAGGCAGACAGGCAGACAGGCAGACAGGCAGACAGGCAGACAGGCAGACAGGCAGACAGGCAGACAGGCAGACAGGCAGACAGGCAGACAGGCAGACAGGCAGACAGGCAGACAGGCAGACAGGCAGACAGGCAGACAGGCAGACAGGCAGACAGGCAGACAGGCAGACAGGCAGACAGGCAGACAGGCAGACAGGCAGACAGGCAGACAGGCAGACAGGCAGACAGGCAGACAGGCAGACAGGCAGACAGGCAGACAGGACAGCAGACAGGCAGACAGGCAGACAGGCAGACAGGCAGACAGGCAGACAGGCAGACAGGCAGACAGGCAGACAGGCAGACAGGCAGACAGGCAGACAGGCAGACAGGCAGACAGGCAGACAGGCAGACAGGCAGACAGGCAGACAGGCAGACAGGCAGACAGGCAGACAGGCAGACAGGCAGACAGGCAGACAGGCAGACAGGCAGACAGGCAGACAGGCAGACAGGCAGACAGGCAGACAGGCAGACAGGCAGACAGGCAGACAGGCAGACAGGCAGACAGCAGACAGGCAGACAGGCAGACAGGCAGACAGGCAGACAGGCAGACAGGCAGACAGGCAGACAGGCAGACAGGCAGACAGGCAGACAGGCAGACAGGCAGACAGGCAGACAGGCAGACAGGCAGACAGGCAGACAGGCAGACAGGCAGACAGGCAGACAGGCAGACAGGCAGACAGGCAGACAGGCAGACAGGCAGACAGGCAGACAGGCAGACAGGCAGACAGGCAGACAGGCAGACAGGCAGACAGGCAGACAGGCAGACAGGCAGACAGGCAGACAGGCAGACAGGCAGACAGGCAGACAGGCAGACAGGCAGACAGGCAGACAGGCAGACAGGCAGACAGGCAGACAGGCAGACAGGCAGACAGGCAGACAGGCAGACAGGCAGACAGGCAGACAGGCAGACAGGCAGACAGGCAGACAGGCAGACAGGCAGACAGGCAGACAGGCAGACAGGCAGACAGGCAGACAGGCAGACAGGCAGACAGGCAGACAGGCAGACAGGCAGACAGGCAGACAGGCAGACAGGCAGACAGGCAGACAGGCAGACAGGCAGACAGGCAGACAGGCAGACAGGCAGACAGGCAGACAGGCAGACAGGCAGACAGGCAGACAGGCAGACAGGCAGACAGGCAGACAGGCAGACAGGCAGACAGGCAGACAGGCAGACAGGCAGACAGGCAGACAGGCAGACAGGCAGACAGGCAGACAGGCAGACAGGCAGACAGGCAGACAGGCAGACAGGCAGACAGGCAGACAGGCAGACAGGCAGACAGGCAGACAGGCAGACAGGCAGACAGGCAGACAGGCAGACAGGCAGACAGGCAGACAGGCAGACAGGCAGACAGGCAGACAGGCAGACAGGCAGACAGGCAGACAGGCAGACAGGCAGACAGGCAGACAGGCAGACAGGCAGACAGGCAGACAGGCAGACAGGCAGACAGGCAGACAGGCAGACAGGCAGACAGGCAGACAGCAGACAGGCAGACAGGCAGACAGGCAGACAGGCAGACAGACAGACAGGCAGACAGGCAGACAGCAGACAGGACAGACAGGCAGACAGACAGACAGACAGACAGACAGACAGACAGACAGACAGACAGACAGACAGACAGACAGACAGACAGACAGACAGACAGACAGACAGACAGACAGACAGACAGACAGACAGACAGACAGACAGACAGACAGACAGACAGACAGACAGACAGACAGACAGACAGACAGACAGACAGACAGACAGACAGACAGACAGACAGACAGACAGACAGACAGACAGACAGACAGACAGACAGACAGACAGACAGACAGACAGACAGACAGACAGACAGACAGACAGACAGACAGACAGACAGACAGACAGACAGACAGACAGACAGACAGACAGACAGACAGACAGACAGACAGACAGACAGACAGACAGACAGACAGACAGACAGACAGACAGACAGACAGACAGACAGACAGACAGACAGACAGACAGACAGACAGACAGACAGACAGACAGACAGACAGACAGACAGACAGACAGACAGACAGACAGACAGACAGACAGACAGACAGACAGACAGACAGACAGACAGACAGACAGACAGACAGACAGACAGACAGACAGACAGACAGACAGACAGACAGACAGACAGACAGACAGACAGACAGACAGACAGACAGACAGACAGACAGACAGACAGACAGACAGACAGACAGACAGACAGACAGACAGACAGACAGACAGACAGACAGACAGACAGACAGACAGACAGACAGACAGACAGACAGACAGACAGACAGACAGACAGACAGACAGACAGACAGACAGACAGACAGACAGACAGACAGACAGACAGACAGACAGACAGACAGACAGACAGACAGACAGACAGACAGACAGACAGACAGACAGACAGACAGACAGACAGACAGACAGACAGACAGACAGACAGACAGACAGACAGACAGACAGACAGACAGACAGACAGACAGACAGACAGACAGACAGACAGACAGACAGACAGACAGACAGACAGACAGACAGACAGACAGACAGACAGACAGACAGACAGACAGACAGACAGACAGACAGACAGACAGACAGACAGACAGACAGACAGACAGACAGACAGACAGACAGACAGACAGACAGACAGACAGACAGACAGACAGACAGACAGACAGACAGACAGACAGACAGACAGACAGACAGACAGACAGACAGACAGACAGACAGACAGACAGACAGACAGACAGACAGACAGACAGACAGACAGACAGACAGACAGACAGACAGACAGACAGACAGACAGACAGACAGACAGACAGACAGACAGACAGACAGACAGACAGACAGACAGACAGACAGACAGACAGACAGACAGACAGACAGACAGACAGACAGACAGACAGACAGACAGACAGACAGACAGACAGACAGACAGACAGACAGACAGACAGACAGACAGACAGACAGACAGACAGACAGACAGACAGACAGACAGACAGACAGACAGACAGACAGACAGACAGACAGACAGACAGACAGACAGACAGACAGACAGACAGACAGACAGACAGACAGACAGACAGACAGACAGACAGACAGACAGACAGACAGACAGACAGACAGACAGACAGACAGACAGACAGACAGACAGACAGACAGACAGACAGACAGACAGACAGACAGACAGACAGACAGACAGACAGACAGACAGACAGACAGACAGACAGACAGACAGACAGACAGACAGACAGACAGACAGACAGACAGACAGACAGACAGACAGACAGACAGACAGACAGACAGACAGACAGACAGACAGACAGACAGACAGACAGACAGACAGACAGACAGACAGACAGACAGACAGACAGACAGACAGACAGACAGACAGACAGACAGACAGACAGACAGACAGACAGACAGACAGACAGACAGACAGACAGACAGACAGACAGACAGACAGACAGACAGACAGACAGACAGACAGACAGACAGACAGACAGACAGACAGACAGACAGACAGACAGACAGACAGACAGACAGACAGACAGACAGACAGACAGACAGACAGACAGACAGACAGACAGACAGACAGACAGACAGACAGACAGACAGACAGACAGACAGACAGACAGACAGACAGACAGACAGACAGACAGACAGACAGACAGACAGACAGACAGACAGACAGACAGACAGACAGACAGACAGACAGACAGACAGACAGACAGACAGACAGACAGACAGACAGACAGACAGACAGACAGACAGACAGACAGACAGACAGACAGACAGACAGACAGACAGACAGACAGACAGACAGACAGACAGACAGGACAGACAGACAGACAGACAGACAGACAGACAGACAGACAGACAGACAGACAGACAGACAGACAGACAGACAGACACAGACAGACAGACAGACAGACAGACAGACAGACAGACAGACAGACAGACAGACAGACAGACAGACAGACAGACAGACAGACAGACAGACAGACAGACAGACAGACAGACAGACAGACAGACAGACAGACAGACAGACAGACAGACAGACAGACAGACAGACAGACAGACAGACAGACAGACAGACAGACAGACAGACAGACAGACAGACAGACAGACAGACAGACAGACAGACAGACAGACAGACAGACAGACAGACAGACAGACAGACAGACAGACAGACAGACAGACAGACAGACAGACAGACAGACAGACAGACAGACAGACAGACAGACAGACAGACAGACAGACAGACAGACAGACAGACAGACAGACAGACAGACAGACAGACAGACAGACAGACAGACAGACAGACAGACAGACAGACAGACAGACAGACAGACAGACAGACAGACAGACAGACAGACAGACAGACAGACAGACAGACAGACAGACAGACAGACAGACAGACAGACAGACAGACAGACAGACAGACAGACAGACAGACAGACAGACAGACAGACAGACAGACAGACAGACAGACAGACAGACAGACAGACAGACAGACAGACAGACAGACAGACAGACAGACAGACAGACAGACAGACAGACAGACAGACAGACAGACAGACAGACAGACAGACAGACAGACAGACAGACAGACAGACAGACAGACAGACAGACAGACAGACAGACAGACAGACAGACAGACAGACAGACAGACAGACAGACAGACAGACAGACAGACAGACAGACAGACAGACAGACAGACAGACAGACAGACAGACAGACAGACAGACAGACAGACAGACAGACAGACAGACAGACAGACAGACAGACAGACAGACAGACAGACAGACAGACAGACAGACAGACAGACAGACAGACAGACAGACAGACAGACAGACAGACAGACAGACAGACAGACAGACAGACAGACAGACAGACAGACAGACAGACAGACAGACAGACAGACAGACAGACAGACAGACAGACAGACAGACAGACAGACAGACAGACAGACAGACAGACAGACAGACAGACAGACAGACAGACAGACAGACAGACAGACAGACAGACAGACAGACAGACAGACAGACAGACAGACAGACAGACAGACAGACAGACAGACAGACAGACAGACAGACAGACAGACAGACAGACAGACAGACAGACAGACAGACAGACAGACAGACAGACAGACAGACAGACAGACAGACAGACAGACAGACAGACAGACAGACAGACAGACAGACAGACAGACAGACAGACAGACAGACAGACAGACAGACAGACAGACAGACAGACAGACAGACAGACAGACAGACAGACAGACAGACAGACAGACAGACAGACAGACAGACAGACAGACAGACAGACAGACAGACAGACAGACAGACAGACAGACAGACAGACAGACAGACAGACAGACAGACAGACAGACAGACAGACAGACAGACAGACAGACAGACAGACAGACAGACAGACAGACAGACAGACAGACAGACAGACAGACAGACAGACAGACAGACAGACAGACAGACAGACAGACAGACAGACAGACAGACAGACAGACAGACAGACAGACAGACAGACAGACAGACAGACAGACAGACAGACAGACAGACAGACAGACAGACAGACAGACAGACAGACAGACAGACAGACAGACAGACAGACAGACAGACAGACAGACAGACAGACAGACAGACAGACAGACAGACAGACAGACAGACAGACAGACAGACAGACAGACAGACAGACAGACAGACAGACAGACAGACAGACAGACAGACAGACAGACAGACAGACAGACAGACAGACAGACAGACAGACAGACAGACAGACAGACAGACAGACAGACAGACAGACAGACAGACAGACAGACAGACAGACAGACAGACAGACAGACAGACAGACAGACAGACAGACAGACAGACAGACAGACAGACAGACAGACAGACAGACAGACAGACAGACAGACAGACAGACAGACAGACAGACAGACAGACAGACAGACAGACAGACAGACAGACAGACAGACAGACAGACAGACAGACAGACAGACAGACAGACAGACAGACAGACAGACAGACAGACAGACAGACAGACAGACAGACAGACAGACAGACAGACAGACAGACAGACAGACAGACAGGCAGACAGCAGACAGACAGACAGCAGACAGCAGACAGGCAGACAGGCAGACAGCAGCAGACAGGCAGACAGGCAGACAGGCAGACAGGCAGACAGCAGACAGGCAGACAGGCAGACAGGCAGACAGGCAGACAGGCAGACAGGCAGACAGGCAGACAGGCAGACAGGCAGACAGGCAGACAGGCAGACAGGCAGACAGGCAGACAGGCAGACAGGCAGACAGGCAGACAGGCAGACAGGCAGACAGGCAGACAGGCAGACAGGCAGACAGGCAGACAGGCAGACAGGCAGACAGGCAGACAGGCAGACAGGCAGACAGGCAGACAGGCAGACAGGCAGACAGGCAGACAGGCAGACAGGCAGACAGGCAGACAGGCAGACAGGCAGACAGGCAGACAGGCAGACAGGCAGACAGGCAGACAGGCAGACAGGCAGACAGGCAGACAGGCAGACAGGCAGACAGGCAGACAGGCAGACAGGCAGACAGGCAGACAGGCAGACAGGCAGACAGGCAGACAGGCAGACAGGCAGACAGGCAGACAGGCAGACAGGCAGACAGGCAGACAGGCAGACAGGCAGACAGGCAGACAGGCAGACAGGCAGACAGGCAGACAGGCAGACAGGCAGACAGGCAGACAGGCAGACAGGCAGACAGGCAGACAGGCAGACAGGCAGACAGGCAGACAGGCAGACAGGCAGACAGGCAGACAGGCAGACAGGCAGACAGGCAGACAGGCAGACAGGCAGACAGGCAGACAGGCAGACAGGCAGACAGGCAGACAGGCAGACAGGCAGACAGGCAGACAGGCAGACAGGCAGACAGGCAGACAGGCAGACAGGCAGACAGGCAGACAGGCAGACAGGCAGACAGGCAGACAGGCAGACAGGCAGACAGGCAGACAGGCAGACAGGCAGACAGGCAGACAGGCAGACAGGCAGACAGGCAGACAGGCAGACAGGCAGACAGGCAGACAGGCAGACAGGCAGACAGGCAGACAGGCAGACAGGCAGACAGGCAGACAGGCAGACAGGCAGACAGGCAGACAGGCAGACAGGCAGACAGGCAGACAGGCAGACAGCAGACAGGCAGACAGGCAGACAGGCAGACAGGCAGACAGGCAGACAGGCAGACAGGCAGACAGGCAGACAGGCAGACAGGCAGACAGGCAGACAGGCAGACAGGCAGACAGGCAGACAGGCAGACAGACAGGCAGACAGGCAGACAGGCAGACAGGCAGACAGGCAGACAGGCAGACAGGCAGACAGGCAGACAGGCAGACAGGCAGACAGGCAGACAGGCAGACAGGCAGACAGGCAGACAGGCAGACAGGCAGACAGGCAGACAGGCAGACAGGCAGACAGGCAGACAGGCAGACAGGCAGACAGGCAGACAGGCAGACAGGCAGACAGGCAGACAGGCAGACAGGCAGACAGGCAGACAGGCAGACAGGCAGACAGGCAGACAGGCAGACAGGCAGACAGGCAGACAGGCAGACAGGCAGACAGGCAGACAGGCAGACAGGCAGACAGGCAGACAGGCAGACAGGCAGACAGGCAGACAGGCAGACAGGCAGACAGGCAGACAGGCAGACAGGCAGACAGGCAGACAGGCAGACAGACAGACAGACAGACAGACAGACAGACAGACAGGACAGACAGACAGACAGACAGACAGACAGACAGACAGACAGACAGACAGACAGACAGACAGACAGACAGACAGACAGACAGACAGACAGACAGACAGACAGACAGACAGACAGACAGACAGACAGACAGACAGACAGACAGACAGACAGACAGACAGACAGACAGACAGACAGACAGACAGACAGACAGACAGACAGACAGACAGACAGACAGACAGACAGACAGACAGACAGACAGACAGACAGACAGACAGACAGACAGACAGACAGACAGACAGACAGACAGACAGACAGACAGACAGACAGACAGACAGACAGACAGACAGACAGACAGACAGACAGACAGACAGACAGACAGACAGACAGACAGACAGACAGACAGACAGACAGACAGACAGACAGACAGACAGACAGACAGACAGACAGACAGACAGACAGACAGACAGACAGACAGGCAGACAGGCAGACAGGCAGACAGGCAGACAGGCAGACAGGCAGACAGGCAGACAGGCAGACAGGCAGACAGGCAGACAGGCAGACAGGCAGACAGGCAGACAGCAGACAGGCAGACAGGCAGACAGGCAGACAGGCAGACAGGCAGACAGACAGACAGACAGACAGGCAGACAGGCAGACAGGCAGACAGGCAGACAGGCAGACAGGCAGACAGGCAGACAGGCAGACAGGCAGACAGGCAGACAGGCAGACAGCAGACAGACAGACAGACAGACAGACAGACAGACAGACAGACAGACAGACAGACAGACAGACAGACAGACAGACAGACAGACAGACAGACAGACAGACAGACAGACAGACAGACAGACAGACAGACAGACAGACAGACAGACAGACAGACAGACAGACAGACAGACAGACAGACAGACAGACAGACAGACAGACAGACAGACAGACAGACAGACAGACAGACAGACAGACAGACAGACAGACAGACAGACAGACAGACAGACAGACAGACAGACAGACAGACAGACAGACAGACAGACAGACAGACAGACAGACAGACAGACAGACAGACAGACAGACAGACAGACAGACAGACAGACAGACAGACAGACAGACAGACAGACAGACAGACAGACAGACAGACAGACAGACAGACAGACAGACAGACAGACAGACAGACAGACAGACAGACAGACAGACAGCAGACAGGCAGACAGGCAGACAGGCAGACAGGCAGACAGGCAGACAGGCAGACAGGCAGACAGGCAGACAGGCAGACAGGCAGACAGGCAGACAGGCAGACAGGCAGACAGGCAGACAGGCAGACAGGCAGACAGACAGACAGACAGACAGACAGACA